>APFE031059086.1:0-41761 GCA_000404065.3 Pinus taeda
GGTGGGTGAGTTTTGGGGAGGGGGCCGGTAGGGTGTGTGGAGGGAGTGGGTGCCTGACCGATTGCAGGATGGGGGTGCCTCGAGCCCACCATGCTCACGGAGGAAATATTGATTAATTTGGATGACAAAAAATCTTAAGTTTAAAAAAAAAATCTACCTCGTTAAACTAATTTAATATGAGAATTTTCAAGGAAAAAAATTTAACTGACCTTTCAGTTGTGAGAATTCTTCATTCAATATGTTGTTGATACCAATGTAGCTGCTCCACAAATTCGCTCCAATTCATTCAATGAACCTTAGAAAACCTTGATGTAATGTGAGTAATACTAATATAATGGAGAATATAGGTGAAATTATGGACATGTTATATGGTACGGTGAATGCGGGATTAGTTAGTTTTAATAAATTTTAACATGATAATTTTTTTATGGCGATAAAGGAAAATATGAGAAAGCAAATATTATGGAATCTTTTTATAGCAAGGTGAATGTGGGATTAATTTGTTTGAGAATGTATCATAAAAATTAAAAAAAGCATTCAATTGTTTAGTAAATATTATATACTTTGACTATTAAAATAATTTAGGTAGAAGTTGTAGTTTACAATTTTAAGTTTAATTATTTATTGCATAAAAAAATTTAGTTTAAATTTTTCATTAAATTGTGGAATAAAATAATGAAGAGAAATAAATCTCACAAACTTTTGGTAGGGAAATATTTTCGCGAAATTTTTTGGGGGGGGAATTTTTGGAGGGAAAATTTCATTCTCTAAGCTATATAATATCTTTAGGAGACTCTCCATTTGTGCCATTCAACATCTTCTATTTGAAAGGGATGGATTGTTCGAATAGTTAAGTTTCAATTTATACAACATCAACATCTTCATCGCGTAACAACTCTATTCATATGGATGAATATAGCAGGAATTCTTCCACTATGAATAGAAAGTCAATTCTTCCACTTAGTCATGATCCTAAGTACACTGAGAGTAGCACTGATGAAATAGTGGATGGATAATTTCAAATAAATAAAGAGTCATAGATTCCACTTAGTCTGAATTCAAAGGACTATGAAAGGAGTAGTGATGTTGAGCTTGATGACAAGTTTCAAAAGAATAGAGTCTCACGGTGTCCACTTAGTCCTAATTCTAAGGACTATGAAAGCAGCAGTGATGAAGAGCATGATGGTGAATTTCAAAAGAATGGAGTGTCATGGTGTCCACTTAGTCCTAATTCTAAGGACTATGAGAGCAACAACGTTGAGGGGCATGATGACAAATTTCAAGAGAATGGATTTTCACGATGTCCACTTAGTCCTAATTCTAAGGACTATGAGAGAAGCAGTGATGAAAAGCGATATAACGAATTTGAAAAGAATATAGTGTCAAAGTGTCCACTTAGTCCTAATTCTAAGGACTATGAGAGCAGCAGTGATGAAGTGCATGATGATGAATTTCAAAAGCATGGAGTGTCATGGTGTCCAGTTAGTCCTAATTCTAAGGACTATGAGACCAACTTTTATGAAGAGCAGGATGATGAATTTCAAAAGTATGGAGTGCCACGGTGTCCAGTTAGTCCTAATTCTAAGGACTATGACAATGACAGTGATGAAGAGTAGGATGATGAATTTAAAAAGAATGGAGTGTCATGGTGTTCACTTAGTCCTAAGTCTAAGGACTATGAGAGCAACAATGATGAAGAGCGTGCTGATGAATTTCAAAATAATGGAGTGTCACAATGTCCTCTTAGTGCTAATTCTAAGGACTATGAGAGCAACAATGATGAAGGACAGGATGATGCACTTAGTCCTAATTCTATGGACTGTGAGAGCAGCACTGAAAATTCACATGAGGAAGAATATCTAACAAAAATAGAGTCAAATTTTCCATTAAGTCTAAATTCTAAGGACTATGACAGTAGCACTGAAGAAGGGGAAGATGAAGAATATCCTCCAAGTCAGTATTTGAAAAGCACAGTTGATCATAGTGTGGGTAACATTCCTCTTAATAATGATGAAAATCCTTATAGAAATGATGATCCAATGATGGAGATGTTGCCAAGAAATATTGTATTGAGGAGTAGGAGAAGACCTTTTCATATCAATGCAAGATGTTCTAGTTATACAAGGGGTGGAGTAGAATATCTGACGAGAAGAAGTTCTATCAGTGCACTCATTTCAAGTGAATGCTGCCAAAATGATTGCTTGAAACATATGGATTTCAAATTTGCATTAGAGAGTAGGAAGAGATTTTTGTCAATGAATAAAAGCATGCAAAATTCATATTTAGTTGGGTCCATGCAATATACATTATCAGGTTATGATCATCATATTAGGACTTTATTTATCTGTAGAAACACTTTCAAAATGTTTCATTCAATTGGGAACTTTCATCTCTCGAGAATTCAAGAAAATTTAGAAAAGGATCCCACATTTTATTTTGAAGTGCGTCATGAAATACAGTTTGGGCCATTATCAAATACTGCAATGTCGTGGATGAAAGATTTCCTTTCAAAGCATGGAGAGTGTATGCCAAATTGAGAGAGAATACATATTCCAAATAATTTTTCAAGACAAGAAATATACAACTTATACAAAGAATATGCAGAAGGTGCTAAGGGACACGGTAGGTTTATTACATATCAATACTTTGTGAAGTTGTGGAAGAAAGAATTCAAAAATGTCCATATTGCTAAGAAGAGAAGGATGTGGATTTGCAGTACATGTGCTTCTCTTAAATCAAAACGGGACAAATGTTTACAGTCAGAAGGAGGTAGGCATTCATAACTTTAACTTTTAAAATTGTATATTCATCAAGTATGAAATCATATTTCTTAATGGATTTCTTTTATGTTGTGTAGATTCAATTGTCAAAGAACTTCTGGAGTGTTGTGAACAACAAACAAATGAAAGGAAAAAGTTGTATGAGCATCAAAAAAATTGTTATGATAATCCAAATAGATATTTGTGTTTGATAATTGATGGTATGGACTAGAAGAAATTTTTTTTGCCACACTTTGTTCTTACACCCAAAAATTTATATGAGGAAACTTTTAGTCAGTATCACTTGGTCAGTTGTCTGGTCTTCAATGGGAAAATGTTGCCAAAGGTGTACTTCATAACTCCAAATATTCATAATGATGCAAATCTGACCATAATCATAATTCATGATGTGCTTTGTCATTGGTCTGGTAATCTTCTTGAAGTTTTGTATCTGCAATTGGACAACACTTGCTGTGAAAATGAAAATTAGGTTGTTTTTGGATATCTAAACATGCTTGTTGAATTGAAAATTTTTCAGAAGGTAAAGGTTGGTTTTCTTCTTGTTGGGCACACTAATACCATATTGATTAAATGTTTGGTCGTTTTTTAGTCACATTGAGGAGGAAGGAAGTTGGGAGCTTTCCATAATTAATTGAATGTATTAGGAACTCAAACATGCGAAAGCCTACTTTTGATGTGCTGGAAGAAACTGTTGATATGTGAAGGTTTATTATGGGATCATATGGTGAGGGGAAATGCATTGAACAAATTAATGACAATAGCTTCCAACATCAATTTCGTATCAAAAAAACTGATGGGAAAACACTAACATGGGGCAAGAAGTATTTAGCTACCGTAGAATGGGCATCATCATCAGGTTTGCAATTTTTGAAGTTCATTCTAGATCATCCAATATTTCCATCAAAAGTATTGTTATTACAATCAATTTGTGAAGTTCATAATGCACGCAAACAAAATAGAGATATAAATTATTCTAATTGCCTAGAAGAAATTAAAAAATGTATTAGTTATACATATGAGTAATTTGACATTGCTGATTCAGTTTGGTGGGAGTCATTTTTCAATAGTCAAAGTGATATCATTTCAACAACAACAAATGAAGATATACCTTTGAAAAATCCATTTATTTGGCTACAAAATGTGTCAAATGCACATGAGGAAATAAACATTGTTGAACAACAACAATCTGAAGGTATTATTAATTCTTCACAGGCAGAGGAAAGAGAGATGTATATTGGTTCCAGAAGATCTCGTGCATAACGTGAAGCCATGGAAGACCTTTACAGGGGTTCAGTATAGGATATTAAGGAGGGGTGCATGATCACAATGCTATTATATGGAGATCCCAATGGCTATCCATTATGGGTTGCTAAAGTTATAAAGGCTATTATAGAAAATGTGGATGTTACAAGTGTTGAAGTACATTGGTATACCACAAATACACACCATTCAATGGTGTGTATAAGCGAGAGATGGTACTTGACAAAAAAAATGGCGGAAAGAGAAAAAGAAAGGATACGAATATAAATCGTCACCACACAGACATATTGAAATTGGAGGACGTTGACATACTTGTTTGTGACTTCAATTTAACAAAGAGAGGAACTCTTCACTTCAAGATGATAGAGATTCTAGAAAGGTTGTTACCAGAAGGAACAGTGTTGAGATGGGAGTATGCTGAAACCAGTCGTAGATCTAGAAGAATTTTGAAACCTGAAATGATAGGCATGCATGTGGACTCAGTTGGGGCACTAGTTGATGAAAGAGAAAAATATGGAACATCTTCGTCAGCATCCAGTCACTCATCTGAAGATGTGAATTCTTATGGTGTTCAAGAAAATATGAGTGATTTTGAATAATTGTTTAAGAAAGTTTATCCAATTGATGTATGCAACGTATCTTGAAATAAAAAATTTTATTTCCATATGGTGTTAAATGAGAAGTTATGTTTCATTTTTATGTTGTTGGATCATTTTACTAGCATTTTTTTAAAATTTTGAAGATTGACCCTAAAAAAAAATCATTGTTCCAATATAATCACTTTTTCATTTTCAAGCCATATTTTGCACGAAAATTTTGTTTTCACTGTCATTTTCAAAACATGTTCAAAATTGTCCCTAAACAAAAACCATCGTTCCGGTATACACACTTTTCGTTTTCAGTACTATTTTTGATGTTTTTTTTGCGTTTTTTGGCCAGAGTTCCCGTTTTGAGGTTATAGTTCCCATTTCAAAGTATACATTGTTGAAGGTGTATGATTGACCTTCATGCAGCCCTAACCCATGGTCCAAGTACTTTTGTGAAGCTATGAAAATATATTGTATAGGTTTCCGAGTTATCTCAAGTGTTTTCCTTATCTTACTAATCAATCATAGTTAGCGCCATGTAAACTGATATCCTTACTTGCGTTCAATTAAGCAATACAATCACATATATCCACAAATCAAATAAACATTGTAAATTAAACCCAAAATGCAATATAATCACATGCATTAACAAGAACTAAATACATAGTAATTGTAGAATAGTTCACTTTATTGACATCTTTTAGTTTAATATAGACTCTATCCACCCTACGGACATAGCTGCAGGGGTCCACGCACCCAGCTATGGACTTCCACTATAGTCATTTATGCCCTCAGCTGTAGAACCTCTACCTATGCTAAGACCAGAGAAAACTTAGATTTCTCTACTCTACTTCGCTACTTTATTCCTTACCTCACTTGACTACTTAGAGCGAGCTTACTTAGCTCCTTTTTATACAATACCATGGTCCACGGACCATGGGTGGACCTTTACAGCTAACTTGAAACTTTATAAAATAAGGTTGAGCAACCCTTTATGACCCTTGACACCTTCACACTCTACAACTACAAAATGTAGAGACTTTACAACTTTATTACAAAATTATCCCAAAACATGGGATTTTAGCCACAAAACTACTCTTAGGGTGACCCGTTCCCAATAGGCGCCCAACTCAAACATGGTGACTAGCCCTTGAGTCACTCTTCAGGCACACAAACCTTGGTGCGAAGACCTCCGAGCTCGACCAATATGACCGCCACTTCAGCGGTCCACTTCGTGGCCACCTACTTCACCTCTTCAACCAACTACTCTATCGCTGGTCCTAAACTGTTAGCCTGAAACTTCTACTAAGTTTCTTTTAGATTAGCAAGATTTCCTTCAATGGAGGATGTGCCCGAATTAGCTTCATCCAACCAAGGCTTCAAGTCCACCTTCAACACTGCCTCTTTTTTCTGTGCTACATCTATCTGTTCCTTCAATGTTTTGGCCTCCTAAGGTTTCGTTACTCTCTGTGTGAGAGAGACAATGCGCTTTGTACATTTTACTTTGTCATAGCACTACTACAATTCTCGCACCTCTGTCTCCAACAACTATACATTAGGATCCTCCTCCAGACTCAGAAAGACCTTGAACGACTGTTCAAACAACAATGTGTACTCTGCTAATACACTGCCTACCGCCACTATCACCTCTGTGACAGTGGCTGCACGTTTCTCCTTTACTTTTGGCAGAGTTGAAGGCTAGGCCTTCAACTCTAAATCTCCAATCTGTAGGTTGAGCTCTAGCTGAAGCTTACCCAATTCTATGTGAGTGTCATACACTCTTATAGAAAGCTTGCGAATGTGCACCCTGATTGATTCTTGCTCAGGAATGGCCAACTTCGGGACCATTTGGGATTCTTCCTCCATGACTTGAACTATGCACTTGTTTCGATTAGTTACCTCAATCATGGTGGCGATGGAACAATCTCATTATAGGGTCAGCTGCACATTATCGATCTGCTGCTCACTGATCACCTCCATAATGAATTGTTCGTAGGCCGTCAGCTCCACGATCAGAACATGCTGCAGTAGGTGGAGCACCTCACCAAGTAACCACTACCAAGTTCAACCCCACTCCGTTGAAGGTGTTGACATTAGGCTTGTCAGCCTCATTTTCTATGGTCAATGCTCCATCCGACAACACTATCGCTTGGGAGTCCTACGCACAAAGCATCTCAGTAGCTTCTGAATTACTGATAGGGAGGTTGGTTAACATAGTCCCAGCCTGTGATGTGTTGATCTATAGCTCATGCAGACCCATATCGATGGCACCCAATAATTTCTATTGCTACTGCTCTAACTGCTACAGTACCTCTATGGTGACATCCCACTCCATGTCTCCAATGTCATTTAAATCTCCCTCTGTTAGGATGATTGGGTCCAATGACATCTTACGGGCCTTGGATTATTCTGTGGCTCCACTTTTTCTTGTTCTCTTAAATGTTTGATTTGGTACAATGTTTTCTGCAAGTCAACTCCATGCTACTTTGTTTACTCGTTCATTTCTTCCTCTATTTCAGGTGAAGGTGACCTCACACATTTGTCATAGCCACGCTCTGTTCCTCCCATCTACCTTTTTGCCTACTTGGTGGCATCATACTTCTCCTTGGTGTTGTCAGTAGCCTCCTTCTTCCTCTTCTCAGTTAACTCTACCATCTTCAGCTTGGCCTCCTCCTTTTTTCACTGTGCAATAGACTTTCTCAACCCAATAGCTGAGTCTGACGTAGTGAATCACTCTATCGACTAGAAATCAAGAACTACATCAATTGTGTCATCTATTGACAAGCAAGGCAAGCCATACCACTTCTACTTAGGGTTCTTTTTTTCCTTGATTGCGACGTGTTCAAAGTGTGAATTGAATTCCATGTAATCCTGCAGTTTAGAAAAAATAGTAGGCAACAATCATGGTTTGTGCTTGATAGCCATGTGTATATTTATTTCCATCAAATCCAAAAGATCTTTCTATCCTTGATACACTAAGCATCCTTGGTTTCCCACAACGAATACTTTTCTACTTCTAGCAAGTGTGGTGCGATTGAGGGGAATTGACTTTCTTTCAGTAGCTCCCAGGCTACTAGCACAATTTACAACAAGAGCCACGCATAGTGGAAGGTCTTTTTGAGCTCTTGTGCCTCGTGGCAGTTCATAAGGAACTCACCGTAGAGATACCACACCCAATTAAACTGGACTCCTTCGGCATGTTGGAATGCTAAAGCAACGATGGGTGCCAACACTTCATCTCCATGAAACTTTTGCATAACTTTTCTTGCCAAGATTTGTGTGGCCACCTTGACCGCAACATCATTTATACTCAAGATGGCATAGCCTCGTGGCTTCTTTACGAGCTTGAATTTCTCCTTCATGACCACTACGAGGGCTTGCTTGCCACCTTTTCTTCCAAACATCATGGCTGTATTCTTCCCTATATAGGGCAGTCACGTGATCATCTAGATCAACCTTTCAATGATGGGTATTAGCTCCTCCAACCACAAACACCCATCATTCACAAAGAATAGCAACTACTTGATGAAGAATAATATAAAGTGTGTGTGATTGTAGTGCGACACCCATAGCAAGTTGAGCATACATGCTTTGTCTACCCCCCTAAGTGACTTCCGCGGTTCCAATGTTTTCATCCGAGTGGTTGTGCGAACAATGCGGTGAATTAGCTATTATGTCACCAAGTGCAAGAACTTATTAGTGTTAGGTAGTCCCAATCTTCCAGTTTCAATAAAGGAACCAGCCCCAAGCACAAATCTTCAAAGACAATCTCATCCAACATCAGAGGTATGTCTAAGGTGACATTGCTTTCATCGATGTCCCTTGACACTTTGATCTTGCCTTTGCACGGAGGGACATATTCTAGAAACTCAGTGAGAGGGTCGCAATCCTCGACTTCAACGTCCTTGAGGTTCATTAATGTCAGATTGGCGATAGATTTTCAAGGATCTTACCCATGAATGTTTTCTTAAATGCCAGCCATTTGCTCCATTTGGACACATTCTCATCGTCAAATCATGAACAGTGACTTTAATAGTCACTTTTTGGCTAACCTACATCATTTTTCCCTGGGTAGTGCAATCCTCTTTGCGGTATCATAAACCTTATGACATTGCCTCGTTCCCCACAATCCTCCAACTGCACAGTTCCCCAACCCGGGTAGTGTAGTTTATAGTATCGTGCCTCCTTTCAGCTGCCTAAAGTGCTAAGACTATACTACCTTCATATAGTCATCCGGCTAGATCACTAGTGTATGGATTCAATTGGCTCCCATTCACCTTTCCTAGGAAGGGATCTCCATTCAACTCAACCAACTAAACTGCTCCACCATCGGTAATCTCCTTAATGACAAAGGGCCCTAGCCAGTGCATTCTTAGTTTCCTTGGAAATTTATCAAACTTGTTTTCATATAACAAAACCAGATAATTTACCTTAAATGTGTGTAGTTTAATGTGTTGATCATGCCATGATTTTTTATGTTGCTTTTGGACCTGTGTGTGAAATCCAACAAGAAATCTTTCTTCCTTAGGCTCAACAAGTTGTGAGAGACTCTCTTCTAGGTGTCTGTGATCCATCATACCCATGAGTGTCGCTATACATAGACTAGGCACAGTGTATTCCATGGGCATCACTGATTCGACACCATATACAAGCCTAAAGGGTGTCTACCCAGTCAATGTTTTGCATGTCATTCGATAGGCCCATAGTATTACGTGTATGTGCAAGTCCCAATAACTTCACTGAGTGCTGCAAACCTTGGTCAACATGCTCTCTAGCACCTTATTGAATGCTTCCTCTATCCCATTAGCTTGTATGTGATAAGGCATTCTTTTTTTGTGATACACTTGAAATTCCTCTGTCATCGCATTGATCATCTCGCTTAGAAAGTGCATACCATGATCATTCATCAAAACCTTTGGACACCCAAATCACGTCAATACATACTCAAAGAGAAACTTCGCAACATTTGTGCCTATGAAATCCTTCACAAGTTGTGCCTCTGCACATAAAGTCAAATACTCAGTCACAGTGATAATGCACTACACTCCTGTCTTCTTTCCTTGGGATTGAATGGGTCCCACAAAATATATGGCCCATTTCTAGAATGGTTGTAACGTCATCTATGGGTTCAAGGGAAGCTCATCTCTCTGCAATGGCCTACCAATCCTTTGACACACAGTGCATACCCTGTACTAGGCCTTGGAATCCTCATGGAGGTTTTGCCACCACAACCATGCACGTAGAATCTTCTATATCGTCACTCTTCCTATATAATGGACTCCCGTGGCAACGCTATGGCTGTCCATGAATATACTACTTTGTTCACACTTTGGTACATATCATCGCAATACTTCATCAGACCACATTTTGTACAGATGTTTGGCAATGACAAAAAAGGCTGCCACAGCCACCATTAACTCCTTTTTCTACTGGATGGTGTAGCCTTCTAGGTCATTTCTATCATTAGGAGATATATGATGTTTTCAAAGTGAACATCTACAATGCGCACTGCAAAGAGCTTTGCACCAGCCAATCCCTCCTCCAAATTAGTGGGATCTTCCCCCATTTTGATGTGTGACATATGGTCTGGTCCTACGTTCAGTAATAAACGCTTCACAATAACTTAAAAAGCATACTCCTGGAACAATAGTAATTGCCTACAGATTCTACCCCGCCAACACAGGGTTATTGACTATGTTTTTCAACGCGGAATGATTCGTATACATTTTAAAATGTCCACCTAGCAAATAGTGTCTAAACTTCTGGAGTGCATATACCATGGCTAATCCTTCACGTTCAATGGTGGAATAGTTCTTCTCAGCCTTGGATAACCTCCTACTTGTGAATGTTATAAGATGGTCGAAGCCTCGTCCGTCAGCTTGTGTTAACACTGCTCCTAGTGCTATACATCACACATCTACATGTACATGAAACTCCTTCCAATCCGAGAAGACTAAAATCAACGTGGTGACCATTTTTATTTTTAGCACATCCAAGCTTTTTTGACAGTCCTCACTTGAACATAATGTGAAATCCTTTTTCAACAGATTCTCCATAGGTTCGGTGATCTAGGTATAGACCTTGATAATCCTCGTGTAGTACCTAGTATGTCCAAAGTTTGCATGCAATTGTTTCACACTCCTCAATGCCTCCAAGTTAAGTATTACTGCGATATTCATGCAATCTACCATGAGTCCCTCTCTACAAACCACATGACTCGGTAGAGTCCCAAAAGGAATAGAAAACAAACATTTCTTTAGATTGCGCATAATCTGGTACCTTCAACAAGTATCTAGCGTTAAGAACAAACTGGCTACATGGTGTTTTACCAACCCAAACACAGTCCAATCTTCAAAGTACACCTCGAGAAACCTATGAATGGATTCTTTGAATGTAGTAATGACTACGTGCAAAAAAATCATAGGCACATTCTTCAATCTGAAAGGCATTATAGTGTACTGAAAAGATCCTCATTTAGTCACTAAGGTCATCTTTTTTTTATCTTCAGGTGCGATTTTGATCTCATGGTACCCAAACAACCCACTAGTGAAGGAGTACGCTTCCTGGGCACCTACATTATCCAATACCTCATCAGTGAACATAGTCAGGAAAGGATCATGCACGCAAGCATCATTCAACTTCTTGAGATCTATGCATATCCTTATTTCATCCTTCTGCTTCTTTTCTTATGCCACCATCAGGCTCACCCAAACAGATACTTCTATGGGATCAATGATTCCCACCATGAGCGTCTTATCTTACTATAAGTGGACATTCTCCATATACTCTAGATTGATACAGTAAGGTCTTTGCTTAACCGGCTTCACATCTGGTTTTAACGTGATCTTCATAATGCCAATGTCTCCAATTATCCCCTTTAACTCCATAAACTTGGTAGGGAACAAATCCTCGTATCTGCAGAGATATTCAACGACCTTATCTACCATCAAATCATCCCATTAATATCCAATCCTCATGAATTTTGCCTCCACCTCCATATCAATATACCAATTTCATTTTTAGTGGTGCAGTTATATCATGATTTTCAATCTGCAATCCCTCAACCTCGCAGTGACCCTCAGTTTCAAGCATATCAATCTTTTGGGGGTCCGCATCTTCTTCTTCGACTATCATATTATAGCATTTCATCCGATGACACAGCTGAGTAGTCCAATCGAGTTGAATTAGATCCAAAGGATCATGCGGTATCCTAAAGATTGTTTCTTTAACTTCTCCTAGCACTTTGTCAATACAACCGAACCTGTCTTCAAAGCTAAACATCATTATGAGCTGTTCATGTAGAATATCCCATTCGCTTGTGCCATGGTGGAGCTCTGTCTCTAAGTACCAGTTCATTGGGATGACATCCAAGGTGTGATAAAGCAAGTGCACCTATTCAAGTTGGGGCTTTGCTCCATATGCCTTAGCCCATTTGGCCAAGTGCACACAAAGATCATCCTTCCCGTTATGCTTGTCTATCAATCATACCTTTGGCTTCCCAAAGTATGTTCTCATCATCATCTTACACTCGTGCCAGTTGTCAAAACTACCCTTGTACTTTCCCCACCATCTTGCAGGCATGGCACAGTTCCCATTCCAAATCTTGGAAGTGTTGCTTCTCTAGTACTTCACTCTCAAATGAATCCAAAAACATGTGCACATCATTTAACCCATCATAAGTGGGAATATTTTATACTCTCATCACACATAATGCAATGACCAGGTCAAAATGTTATAGCTTAGTGTAGTTAATTCATGTAGCCAATTCTGTCAGTGCTCTAATTCTTCATCTGAGTCTGAGGTGCAAGAATTCTTGTAATCCCATGTAATTCATCCATCCTCTATGGGAAATTAATATTGGTCTCTCACTATTATTTTATATATGCAGTCCAAATCGTCATATGTTTTGTAATCACGGATTGGTTCAGTATAGCGTGATCCTTTGGTAGGATCTAGGGGTACTATTACAGAAAGTGATTTCTTTTCAAATATCATCTTTCACTTATTTAGGTTGATTAACCCATTCATGTAAGTAGCCCAATCAATGCTAAGGATTGTAAGGTAGGGGTTGCTATCATCCACAATTTCTATCACTTCAAAGTCAGCCTATGTGCTAGCGCCTTCAATATATATAGTTACTCATTGCAACCGTCCCATGGGGATGATTTTGTACTAATTTTCTATCCTTAACTGAATTGGAGGCCACTACAGCATGGGTCTCCCCATCCACATAAGTCTGCTTTCGCAAACCGTTCACGTCCAACCCCAGATCAAGAATAACCCGATCCATTTGATATTCTCCTATCTACTTGATGAGTCTCATCTCATGCCCTGTCCTCTCCTTATGCTTACCAATCTTCCATACCATGTGCAGTTCACTCGAAGTGTTTACGGGGCATTTATTTATTAGTTCATGTAGCCCCTTCACAGCCTTGCTATCTCACAACAGCTTCATGTGGGTCCCTAGAAAGGTTGTAAACATAGAAGGGTCCATTTCTTGAACATGCTTATCCCTTCTCCCTGAGGTAGAGACCTCAGCAAAGATCTTTTTTCCTTCGATGAATGTTTCACATGTGCACTCCAGATCAAATTCAGCCTCCTTCGATAGAGCTTTGCGAACCCATGCGATGTCTTCAGGCTATTTCCCCTTATCATTTCCTATTACAATTCCTCTTTAGAGCACTATATTCACATTTGCATCCTCTTCACGAGGCTTAACCCTCATCATCTTTAGGTTCTGAGTTAGTTGTTGTGGTAGCACCCCTTTGTTGCGTATCCTTGTTATCAATGTAGGACATTCCTCTGTATCATGATCAAACTGAGCATAATATTTGCAGGACGTATGCATTGGGTTACTGCATTCACGAGCATAGTGTCGTTTTACTCCACAATTGTAATAGATTAGATGTCCCCAACCTCTTCTAGGTCCTCCTCCACCTCAGCCTTGCCCGCGCCGCTGAAAGCTTGTTCGCGCCATCCCAATGCTCTAGTTAGGGGGCCACATTTCTACCTGAACTCTATAGGCAAGTGTTTTGTCCATAATCAAATTCATAACTTTGGTGGTTGTGCTCATCATAGCCCTACCGACCTTCGAAAGTTGCAGAAGAGTTTTTGTAGTGTTTGTACAAACTTCTTAGGATATGACAGTTATCACTCGTATGTTTCCCTGCTACCCCACATATAGTACACCACAATGTAGGCCCCTTGCTTGGTCTTGCCTCGGCTTTTGGCCTCAAAGGAATCATTCCTCGTCCTGCAATATAGTTTGCAAAGGCTGGGCAATGGTCTTTGTCATTCCCCCAACCCTTACATTTCAGGTACCATATTTCTTCAGGTTCGTCGAGTCAAATTGTTCTGTCCTACTTCAAGCTTTGCATTTTGAGGCAAAAAATTTCCAATTGCACATGGATTTATTAAACCCGCAGATTCAAATCTTGCATCACTGTTTCATGCAGTCTTATTACAATCTCTAAGGCGTCTTCCTGATTCGTAATCTTTTGTTGTGATAATGCAACCCTTAGGTGAGGCAGGAGCAAAGCCATGAACCACTCACTATGTTGTCCATCTATTAAGTTCATATTAGCTTCACGAATTTTACACTTCAATATCTAATCCAATTCCCAAGGTGTCTCACCTGGTTTCATCACAATTTCCTTGAACCCCACAATCAACTACACCTCAGATTTAGGCCTACTGAGCTCTTTATTCAACGCGGTCTAGATCTTTGCCAACCTATTGTTTGGGTTATCAATAGAGTACTTGATGTACCAAGTTAGACTGTGATCCTGTAAAACACTAACCAATTTTTCCTTCTTCATGTTGTCATCTCTGACGCCCTAGGCTTCCCATATAGCTTTTATGACGAACCAAAATTGGTCTAAGTTTTCATTTCCCGAGCCCTTAAACAAAGGTTGCTTCAATGAATTCGCCATGTTGAACTATGATGGAGGTGGTGGTGGTGTGGGAGAAGTCATAAGTGAAGGTGGTGAAGTTGGAGGTGGTGTAGGTGGAGGTGGCAGTCGCAAGAGTGCTTGTTTTATCAACTGAACTACACTTCGCAAAGGAGCCTATGCTACTCTCTATTTGTTACTCAAAGGAGGTGAAATCAGTGGGATGTATTCAATTTCTATAAGTATTTCCACTTTGCGTAGCTCCAAACATCAAGGTAGTTGAATAACTCATTTTTTGCACAATAACATCTTAATCCAAATATTTAAAGACTTCAAGTACTTACCTCGCGGGCCTGTGAAAAAGCACCGCTCCACCTCGCCATAACTAACTGAGGTATTGACCGCGAATTCAGTCACAAATTCTCCTATGACTCAATCGAGCCAATGATCGACAATGTAGGTGATCTTATCCTCATAAGCTTCTAATCTCTGTACTAGCTCCAGTTTCCAGACAATAGGACCGTCAAGCCTCCACCTTCCTTGGATATCTGCTAGCTTCATGATCCACTTATATGACTCAACTGGAAAGGAACAAAAAAATATGTCGTGGATTTCTATATACATGTACCTATCTTGTCAATGTTCCTTTATCAGCCACGGGTTTCTATTCTCGTGCACTGCAAATTCATGGATTTTTCTATCCAGTCAATCATCGATCTCTTTCTTAGTTGGATTCCAGTGATATGACATCACAAATATCTCATGCAAATTCTGGTCCCAGCAATGGAACCATTTGTTGGCTTTGTGGGCCCTAACCGAGGTTCAACTTTAGTTAGCCAAATAAATCCCTACACTGCTGGCCCTTTCTACATCAGCGCATGGAGCGTGAACTGAAGTCTCATGCAAAGCAGTATGTGGCAATGTTGGAACCAAGTTTCCACACCATGAGATGGTCATGATGTCGATTTGTACCCTCTGCCCCTAATTTCATGCAAGTCACTAAGCCTTAGGGATCTATTTCTCTACCCTTTATTCCACCCTTCAGTACCTTCGTGAAGGTGTACGATTGACCTTCATGCAACCCTAACTCGTGGTCTAGGTACTTTTGTACAACTATGACAATGTATTGTATAGGTTCCCAAGTTCTCTCAAGTGTTTTACCTATCTTAGTAATCAATCACAGTTAGCGCCATGTAAACTGACATCCTTACTTGCGGTCAATTAACCGATACAATCACACATATTCACGCATCAAATAAACATTGTAAATTAAACCCGAAATGTAATATAATCATATGCATTAACAAGAATTAAGTACACAGTAATTACAGAATACTTAGATTTGTATTTAATTTTTATTTTATGATAAACATTAATACATCATAACAATAAAATGAGCATCTTCACTTAATAAACCTATAAACTCCTTAACATGATCAAACTTCAAATACTTCGAATAGAAAATATTTTATTTATTACTGCACATTTAAATATACATTATTCAAATACCTAAATATAATATTTTACCGTAAAATAATTACACATCACATTAATGATCCAGAAACTATGTAATCAGACATAGTTATCAGGGTTATTCAAATCTAGGTGCACTTAAAATCGTGCAGCTGAAGGAAAATGCATTAACTAAGTTGGAGTTCACCATCAAACTTGAGTCTTTTTGAGCCCTGTAGCTGCCAATTGGCATAGTTGTTCATGAAAATGGGCATGGCCAATCATATTTTCTTCTCTATTTACGGATAGATTTGTAATATTTATGTCATGTTTCTTGATTTTTGAAAAATGATTTCTCCTTTTGTAACTGCAACTGTAATGTCCTTAAGCTTGAAGGGATTTATTTCATTAAGTTTAGACCATCTTTCCATTAGACCATCTTTCCAGCCTAGATGGAGATGGAGTTGTTGGCATAAAACCTGAGTTGGGAAAGGTAACTTTACATCTTGGAAGTTTAAGGGAAGTTTTTGACATTCATCATGTACATCTTGGTTTTGACTATTATTCAATGTTCTCAAGTGTGTCTTGAATAAATAATTTCATATCATTTCATTATTTAAGAAACAACCCATTCATGGCTTATGTGACAGGAAACTTGGGCCATTAAAGATGATTTGACCAAAACGGTATACCTCGATTCTCCTCTCATATGTTCTTCTTATTCACTTCCAGTTTCCTATTAAATGTAATATCTATTTCTTTTACCATAACATGAATGCAGTTAAAGAAATGCACACTCAACTTCATATTAAATTTAATGTCTATTACATTCAATTTCCTATCAAATTTAATGTCTATTTCTTTTAACTTAACTTGAATGCAGTTGAATAATGTAATGAAAAGTGAAATGGAGCAAAGAATCGCCCATTACACTCTTATTGATTGCTAGTACTGAGATGAGTCAACTGTAGAAAATATTCATTTTATTTCATTTTGAACTTTTAATTGTGATCAACAGTGCATTGATATTCAAACCAATTGTGCGGGGACTAATTTGTTACGGTTTCTGTGTTAAAATCTATGGATTTAAAGCCATGAACTTTGAGGCTCCCATTGAAAATTTCCCAAGTGAGAGGAGAAAAATTTTGGACTTATTTCCATTTTGATCCTATGGAATCCTCAGCTTGTACTTAATCTTATATTTTCTCAAAATTTCCCAAGTGAGAGAGGAATAGCTTCTGCCTTTTTACACAAATCTCTCTTATCCAGGGAGGCCTTTACGGTACTTAGTTTAAACTGCATAGTTCATGTCATAGCAGCTATAATTTCAATAGCAATATTCTATAGCTCTCCATTAAAAGCACAGAGGGATGAAAAACATCTAAATAACTTTTTATATGGGAAATCTTTAGTTCACAAGTTTAATCTTTATCACATTTTTATTGATATATTAATTTATTTATTTTTATCTTTTTTGTCAATTCCCTTTTCTTAACATCTTAATCATTAATCTAATTCACCCCTTATTTTGGACTTGTGACTTCTTAAAAAGAGACACGGTTTTTTGTAAATTCCCTTTCCTTAACATCTTAATCATTAATCTAATTCACTTCTTATTTTGAACTTGTAACTTCTTAAAAAGAGACACATATTCCTAACTATTAGACCAACTCAAACTATAGCAGATATTACTCTTTTCTAACCACTTTTTTCATTATTCATTTTTTAATTAATTATTATTTATATTTTTTTATATTTATTTTTCTAATTATTTACTTATTATTTAATATTCTTCATTTTAGAAATTATATAATTCTTATTTTTATTTAAATTCAATATTTATATTTTAAAATAAATAATACCTTTAAAACAAAGAAAACCACTAATTGAAAATGCTGAGGAATGAAACATATATTTATATGATTTATGCATGGGTGGGTTGGTAGGTTGATGTAGATTTTAGATTTGGACATCTAATTTTAATTGTTGATTTCGCTTCAAAAATTTTTACTGGGTTAGATAATAGATGTTGCAATTCAAACATAAGTGTTTATTATATATGATTAAGAATATTTATTTTCTTATTAATGGTTATAGGTTAAAATAGCGAAATTATTGAGTGGAGTTAGGTTCCTTCCTATAAACAAATAGGTAGATTATTTGGCTCATCAATTTAGTGTATAGCTTAGTAGGGACCTTAGAATTAGATTATTATTATTATATAGTACACTATAAATGGCTTTCTTGTGGGACTACCATGTAGTTAAAGCAATAGGATGTTATCCCCTCTCATCAATATCAAACCATATGGGACATCTCTGGCCCATTTTGACAAAGTTGAAGGAGTATTCGAATAAATTGGTAAATCTTATATATGTCAATATATTTAATATTGTTATAGTTCAATAAAAATCATATTCATCATTCTTACCATCATCCCTACTTGCTTAAATTTTAAGCGGAAGAGAGTTGTTTTTTGGGTTGTTTTAATGGAACTATGTGTTATCATTGTTACCATGAATCTTGTGGTATAACATTCAATTAATAATGATTATAAAATTTATTGATTTTTTTAAAGATTTTGGTAAATTGAAAAGATTTCATAATAAGAGAATGTAAGCTTTCAAGGATGGTGTTCAACTCTTACAGTGCACACTTCACCCAACCTTAACGGACAAACTAAAAAGAATAACTAGAAAAGAGTGTCAATGGGATTAACCACCAGCGAACTCATAAATCATGAATATTAAAAACTTTCTTTTCTGGATATTTACATCTCACATCTGTGAGTTTCTCTCTATATAAAAATTGCATTTTCTGAAATCTTTTCAAATAAAGGATATTCCTCGAGCCAAATAAATAAGTCTTATCAAGAAATTTGATTTCACTCTTATAAGCACCCTCTAACCAATATGGCTATGATTTGCCTCCCCTCAATAAATGGATCCCTAATCACATCTCTATAATATTAGCCAAGAAAAGAATTAAAACTCACTTCAAACACCTAAAGACATTTAAACAATTATTTAAATCTCCCAATGATCAATTGGATCCATGAGTTTATAAAATTCCATTATCATGTGGAAATTCTTATATTAGCCAAAGTACTAGATCCATTAAAGCTCATCTTCTATACATTCATAATAAATTTTCAAAATATGCCCTTGTTGAATAGTCTTCTGGATCTTAGCATCTCATATCCTTTGACCAAGCTCTAAGTCCTTACCTCAATTCCCTTCTATTTGAGTTAAGATCATTCATGAAGTCCTCAAAATGGGAAAACATCTAAATAACCTTAATATTAGAAACCTTTAATTCACAAGCTTAATCTCTCAACCCATTTTTATTGATATATTAATTTCTTTCTTTTGTCTTAATTGTTTTTTTTTCCTAATTCTCTTTCCTTAGCATTTTAGTCATTAATCTAATTACAATATATGTATATTTTATTAATTTTGTTACCCCATCCATGCCAATTCAATCAATAATAACCATTGGTTTTTTAAATTATTATTATTATTATAAATTTTTAAGGTCCACATCTAAATAACTTTAATATGGAAACCTCTAGTAACAAGCTTAATCTTTGATCCCATTTATTGATAATATTAAATTGGTATATGAGAACCCCTTGTTTGTGGGACAAGAAGCCCTCAAAATGGAAAAACATCTAAATAATTTTTATATTGGAAACCTTTAGCTCACAAGCTTAAACTTTGATCACATTTTTATTCATACATTAACTTATTTCTTTTATCTGAATTGCTTTCTTTCTTTTTTGTTAATTCACTTTCCTTAACGTTTTAACCATTAATCTAATTCACCCCTCATTTTGAACTTGTCACCTCTTAAAAAAAGGCACATACTCTTAACCATCAGACCAACTCAAACTATAATAGATATTACTCCTTTCTAACTACTTTTTTCATTATTCATTTTTAAATTAATTATTATTTAATATTTTTTATTTCTAATTATTTCCTTATTATTATAATTCTAATTTTCAATTATATTAATTTTATTTTTATTTTCAAATTCAAAATATATTCTATTTTTAAATAATAATATTTTTAAAACAAAGAAACCACCTAAATTGAAAATGTTGAGGAATGAAACAAATATTTGTATGGTTTATGCATCGCTGGGTTAGTAGGTTTATGCAGATTAGAGATTTGGACATCTAACTATTATAAAGTTAATTGTTGATTTTGTTTGAAGGATTTTTAATGGGTTAGTTGGAAATGATGACGAATGAAACAAACATTTATATGATTTATGTATGGTGGGTTAGTATGTTTATGTAGATTGTAAATTTGGACATTTAACTGTTATAAAGTCAATTATTGATTTTGTTTCAAGGATTTTTAATGGGTTAGTTGAAAATGATGAGGAATGAAACAAATTTATATATGATTTATGCATGGGCGGGTTACTGGGTTTTTGTAGATTGTAGATTTGGACTTCTAACTATTATAACAATTAATTGTTGATTTTTCTTAAAGGATTTTTAATGGGTTAGTTGAAAATGATGAGGGAGGAAACAAATATTTATATGATTTATGCATGGTTGGGTTAGTAGGTTTATGTAGAATGTGGATTTGGACATCTAACTCTTATAAAGTTAATTACTGATTTTTATTCAAGGATTTTTAATGGGTTAGTTGAAAATGATGAGGAACGAAACAAATATTTATATGATTTATGCATGGGTGAGTTAGTAGGTTTATGTAGACTGTAGATTTGGACATCTAACTATTATAAAGTTAATTGTTGATTTTGCTTCAAGGATTTTTAATGGGTTAGATAAACAAAAGTTGTAATTCAAACATAAGTGTTTAGTATATATGGTTAACATTTATTTTCTTATTAATGGTTATAGGTTCAAATCTAAAATGGATAGAGTGAACAGTTATGTAAAATAGCCAAATTACTGAGTGGAGGTAGGTTCCATATCCTATAAACAAGTAGGTAGATTATTTGTCTCATCAATTTAGTGTATAGCTTAGTAGGGACGTTAGATTCAGATTATTATTATTATACAATAGATTTTAAACAGTTTACTTATGGGGCTACCAAGTAGTTAAAGCAATAGGATGTTATCCCCTCTCATCAATATCAAACCATATGGGACATCTTTGGCCCCTTTTGACAAAGTTGAAGGAGTATTCAAATAAATAGGTAAATCTTGTATATCTGAATAAATTTAATATTGTTATAGTTTAATAAAAATCATATTCATCATTCTTGTCATCATTGCTACTTGCTTAAATTTTAAGCGGAAGATAGTTGTTTTTTGGGTTGTTTTAATGGAATTATGTGTTATAATTGTTATCGTGAATCTTGTGGTATAACATTCAATTAATAATGATTATAAAATTCATTGATTTTTTTAAGATTTTGGTAAATTGAAAGGATTTTCATAATAAGAGAATGTAAGCTTACATAGAATTGATATTTTTGTATGTGGACAAGGATGGTGTTCAACTCTTAGAGTGCACACTTCACCCAGCCTTAGGGAACAAACTAAAAATAATAATTAGAAAGGAGTGCCAATGGGATTAACCAACAACCACTCATAAATCATCCATATTAAAAAATTTCTTTTCTAGGGATATTCACATCTCTCATCCATTTGTTTCTCTCTATAGGAAAATTGCATTATGTGAAATCTTTTAAAATAAAGGATATTCCTCTAGCCAAATCAATAAGTTTTATCAAGGAGTTTGGTTCCCATCCTATAAGCACCCTCTAACGAGCAGGGCTATGATTTCCCTCCCTTGAATAAATGGATCCCTAATCACATCTTTATAATATTAGCGAAGAAAAAAATTAAAACTCACTTCAAACACCTAAAGACATTTAAATAATTATTTAAATCTCCAAATGATCAATTAGATCCATGAGTTTATAAAATTCCATTATCATGTGGAAATTCTTATTTTGGCCAAAGTGATAGATCCATTAAAGCTCATTATCTATATATTCATAATAACTTTTCAAAATCTGTCCTTATTCAATAGTCTTCTAGATCTTAGCATCTCATATGCTTTGACCAAACTCTAAGTCCTTGCATCAATTCCTTTTTATTCGAGTCAAGATCATCCATGAAGTCCTTGAAATTGAAAAACATCTAAATAACCTTAATATTGGAAACCTCTAATTCACAAGCTTAAGCTTTGCTCCCATTTTTATTGATATATTAATTTCTTTCTTTTGTCTTAATTGTTTTTTGTTGTTTGTTTTGTTTTGAATTCCCTTTCCTTAGCATTTTAGTCATTAATGTAATTAACATATATTTATCTTTTATTAATTTTGTTACCCTATCCATATCAATTCAATCAATAATAAAGATTGGTTTTTTTAATTATTATTATCCAATTTTAAGGTCACCGCCAAGCTAGACACCAAATTGGTATATGACACCCTGTTGCTTGTGGGACAAGAAGTCCTTAAAATGGAAAAAATCTAAATAACTTTAATATTGGAAACCTTTAGTTGACAAAGTTAATCTTAATTCACCCCTCTCATTTTGAACTTGTGACCTCTTAAAGAAAACCACATACTCTTAACCATTAGACCAACTCAAACTATATTAAATATAATTCATTTTCTAACTCTTTTTATATTATTTTTTTTTTAAATTAATTATTATTTAATATTAATATTTATATATTTTTTTATTTTTATTTTTTTATTTGTTGGTTTATTATTTATTATTTCTAGATTTTCTAATTATATAACTTTTATTTTTATTTTAAAATTCATCACAACATGGATTTAAGGGTCCAGCATTTCAAACCTTCGACTGTAGCCTGGATGTGATTGATGTTGCATTCCCTCCAGTGTGGTTTCTCTCTTAGGCGCTGTTAGCAGTTCCAATGACATTGGTCTATTCTCTTCTTCAAGTTTTATCTCTGCCTTTGATTCTGCATTCGACAGTTCCGCAGATTTGATTGCATGAATTCCAGCTTGACTTCCGGTGTTGTTCATGACTTCTCTCACGTCTTTAAAAGCTCAGTTATGTTTGCAATGGTTCCCCTCATTTGGATTCTCCCCTCTTCTTTTACCTGTCGTTCCCTTCAACCACGAAAATATTCCTATTCGGATCCTCCTGTCCCCCCTCTATCTGAAAAAAAAAGTCGCCTCTGTTTTATTCCTCAGAGGGAATCTCCTCTTGAGAGCGGCATTCGCTCATATGGCCCTCTTGCTGGTTCCAACCGTTACAAACCCCTTCGCATTGGCCATGACCCGGTTACTCCGGAGCCTCCAATACGTTGTTGATTTTCTCTTCCATTGATAGTTTTTAGCCTCGGTCCCGGTCAAGCCCTTATATTCCCCCTCGTTGTCCTTCGAGCGTCGTTCCTTCTTCCACTAATAATTTTTTATCCCCATCCTCCTTGAGCTAGTAATAATACGAATATAATGAATTTTGTTAATAATAAAATTAATATGAATAATCTAAATACATTGGACTTTAATAAAGATATGAATAAAAATAATATTAATAATTTTGTATATAAAAATAAAAAAGTTGTTAACCCCTCTAGTAAGTGCTTTCATCTTCCAACTTTTACACTTTTAGAGAAAGGTTTCAACTTTGACTTAACCCCCAAAATTTGCAATATATTTGAGGACGAATTTCAAGCTTTGAAGGCTTTAAACAATGATCTTGATGTGGTTGTTTTAAAAGATGATAAGGGTGGGGCTTTGATAATCCTTAATGAGATGGATTACCATAACAAAATGATGGATCACCTTTTTAATAGTGGCAGCTACAAAAAATTAATTAAGAAAAGTTTTGTTTGTTATTAATTCTAGCAACCTTCTTGATCGTGTTAAAAAAAAAACTTATTGTTAGCAACCCCCTCACCCCTAGGATCTATGGGCTTGCCCAAATCCATAAAGATGGGTCCCCATTAGACCCATTGTAAACATGATTGGTAGGCCCACTTATCCTCTTGTAAATTTTTTTGCCTAGAACCTCAGGCCCCTTGTTGGCCTTACGGAATCCTTTGTTAAGGATTTTGCTTCTTTCATCAATGAGCTCGAGGATATTAACCTTGATCGAGAGGATTTTCTTTTCAACTTTAACGTCATCTCTCTTTACAAATATCCCTATTAAAGAAGCAATGGTGGTTATTAATTACATTAACTGATCCTAATATTGCTAAGTTGGTAGGTCTTTTACTCACCTCCACTTTTTTCAGTTTCTAGGGTGAACTCTAAGAATAGACTTGCGGAGTAGCCATAAGTTCCCCACTCTTCTTGGTTGTCTCAAACCTATTCATGGAATATTTTAAATCTAGAGCATTGGTCCCCTCTTTGCCGAAAACAGTGGAAGAGTTTTTTTGATGATACTTTCGTCAATTGGCCTCATGGTCATAACAAATTAGATTATTTCCTTTTACATCTTAATAGTCAATCCAACTCCATTAAGTTCACCATGGAGATAGAAGTTAATGATAGCCTTCCATTCCTCAATATATTATTCCAAATAAAGGATATGATTCTTTTTATTTCCAATATTTTTGTAAAGAACTCATACCGATCAATAACTTCACGCATGTTCTCATCATTATCCAACTCAAACCTTTTGTGTTCTTAACACTCTAGCTACCTCAACTCTTAGGATTTTTTATGAAAGTCACTTTGAAAAACAAAAATCCCATCTCCTAGAAGTTTTTTCGAAGAATTGTTATAGGAGGTGCCTTCCTCAAATATTTCCATAAAGAAAATATAGGACCCACGCAAAGGAAGGATCCTGTTGATTTAGTCATCCACGTGCATTTCTGGTTCATTATGAGAACCACATACAAGATTTCTCGTATTCTTAGAAGGAGTATTGTTCATACTAACTTTAATCCCCATGGTCACCCTCCATAGCTCCCTTAGATGTGTTAAAGACCCATTAGATCCCAAGTATATGAAAAGTGTTTAGTTAATCCATTTCTCATGTGGAACGCCCTACATTGGAGAGACTGGGCACTCCATCAAGTACAGAATCCAAGAACACGCATCATACATCAAACATAACTGAACCTGGTCTTCTCCCTTACCTTAGCATGCTAAAAAGTCTAATCATCACATGTGTATTGAGAAGTCCCAAGTCATTGTCATGATTGATCACTTTCATCATAGGAAGTTCAAGGAAGCTATAGAAGTACAGAAGCATGCTAGCAATTTGAATAGAGACAATGGGTGGAAAATTAGCAGCAACTCAATTCTTGCCTCCCTTTTCACATATTTATTTATTATTACTATTATTAGGTAATTATATTGATTCATTTCATTATTTTAATTAAATTATTAATAATTTGAGTATATTAAAATCTATTTTTAATTTTTATAATTTTAATTTTTATTTGTTAATTTTTATTCTTAATTTTTAATTATAATAGTTTATAATTTTTTTTTTTATTAATAATTTTTTTATTAGCTTTTTTTACTCTATTTTGATTAATTAATTTGTTTGTTTTCGTTTTAGGTATTTTCTTCCCTATAATCATGGCTTATTTCATTGGTTTTTCCCAATTCAATAATTATTTCCATTATATTTATAATTTAATTTTTTATTCTAGTTTTATTTATTTATTGGAATTGATTATCTTGAACTTATTAAATTATTATATTTTTTTGTTTTTGAGTGAATGTTGTTGAGGATTAGAAACATTGGCTCCCTAAATCGTGGTTGTGATTAATCTAGAAGAGTTATCATCTTTCAATATGAATCACAAAATTCTAACTTCTCAAATATTTAATTTCTGAAAATATTATTAATTATTTTTTCTCCAATAATCATTTTTATTGACTTGTTTAAGTTTTACCCTATTTGACGAAGGAAAACTATTTTTTCTCTTTTTTAGACTTATATAATCCCATTCACACACGTTTCTAATTATTCTTCTTCTTTTTTGTCCCTAAAGATAAGAATAGGTGGAGCCTTCATTTAAAATGTTGGGCAGTCTCATGGTTCCACATAAAGAACATAGATATATAGAAATATTAATTCTATAATTCTCATAATTATAAAATATTCTTAAGAAATAATATTAAATTTTAAATTATTTTGATCATATTAGTGTTTTTTAAGTTAAATATTTCTTATTATTATTTCAGATAGATAAAATGACTAATAATGTCATTCATATTAACTACATTATTAGGATTCATAGAAAAAACGTTATTATTCACAATATGGATCAGAAAAGAGATAAAATGACTCTTTTTCTTGGTCATTTCTCAAATGAATTTTGCTAAAATATAGTATAAATTTTTAAAAATAGTAAGTTTAAGTTTTTTAATTTGCAAATTTAAAGTTCTCTAAGTTTTCTCAAAATGTTAATCCATTTATGCATTAAAAAATGCATTTTAGACAACAAGAAATCAGATTCTTAGATGAAATTATATCACTTATTTACAAAAAAAAACATCATTTTGTCTATTAATTATCTTTTAATAAATTTATCTATTATCTATTTATGATAAATTTATTGTATTTATAATATTTAATTAATATAGTTAATAAATTTTATTTCTATTTAATATTTATGAATTAATATTATTTTTTAAATAAAAGACTGATATCTACTATATTATTATTATTATATTATTTTAAAATCATTTTTAATGTATTAATATACTTCACTATTATAAAAATAATAAATAATAAAATAAAATATTTCATATCTATTATTATCATATTATCTATTATTATTATTATTATTATTATATTAAAAAATCATTTTAAAGTTATTAATTCATTTCACTAATATAAAATTAATAATTAATTAGAAAGAAAACCATTAAATTTTGAATTGCAAACCTTTATACAAGAACAACCTTAATAGAATTGTCCTTCACGTTCTTATATTGCTTTGATTTTTATAATGTAAAATTGATTCAATTTTTTTTTGAAATAGTAATGATCCAATGACTGGATGCATCGTATTGACCATGGATGACATTTCCTATTCCTTGAGCCTAATTCATACAAGCCAAGCACGTCATTTCAAGGAATCAAACATGGGTGTTAAGTGAGTTAACAACGCATCTTAACCAGTTGTTCTACACTTAATTAATCAAATATGTCCATCCCTATAAATAATATAAAGGAAATTGAATTTGTTAATATAACTAATAATACAAAGATAGTTTAAATTTGTTGTGTAATGGATTTGTATTCAGTAAGTGAAATCCTTATATCAGATATTTTCAAAATGAAAAGTTTGATGTTGAAATAGTTTGTTTAAAATCTTGATTTTCCATATAATCTAAGAGTAATGGGTTTTCTAAGCAAGGGCTTAAGGTTTTCCTCTTTATGTGGTTTACATTTTCTCATGGACACATCCCTTGAAGAATAGATCATAGATTACTCTGCTGACGCCTTAGAAGGAATTAATATTATCCCCATTATCCTCAAGTTCATTTGTGTCCTCATGTCAAGTGGGGCCCTACCAATTTGGTTTATTCTTACTCACGACAAACTTCCATTTGTGCGCTATATCTCCACCATAATTCTTTGATAAGGGTTTCTAGCCTTATAACTCATTTCAATATGTCGAAAGACAAGGTGGTAAAACCCTCATAGACATTAGATCTATCAATGTCAAATGAGCAGATTAGCAATATGACTACAAAGTTAAATGGAGGTTTTCATCCTCGTTAGATATCTTCCCCATATGTTACGATGTTTACATCCCTCCCCACAGGAATCCTCAATGCATTCAATTTTTATTACGGCTATGGCTTCCTCAAAAATTAGGCTCTATCAAAAAATTCCCTTCCTCCAAAAATTTGAGTGGTAGAGATCTAGCAAAGTAGCTATCTACCTGACCATCTCCAAAAACTACTTTCATTAGTGTTATGATCAAGAAAAACCATAAGTGAATAAGAGAAAGATGGCAGTGTAATATCGCTTTCAGAATATTTGGTTAAAATAATGGTGATTTCATCACATTAAAATCAAATCAGAATGTACATGCATAAAACACCATAAATTTATAGTATTTTTTACTAGCAATATTTTTAATCTACAATATAGCCCAACAAATACATAGTATTGATACTACGACAAGTTCATGAAATTTTTGCAACATTGTAAAGAACCAGAAATGTTGAACATAAGAAAATATATATTTAATCTCAGTTTCATTATATTAACCATAAAATATGAGTACATGGAAATATGAAATAGCTAGAAATAACTAAGAATCTTGAACAACTACTATAAACTAGATCCAACCACAAAATATATTTGTTGTATCACTATACCTAGCCTCTCAAAATGAACCTACAACCAATAAGAACTTCCATCAATTCTTAATGAATTCACCAAGGCGAGGGAAGTGTTCCCGCCCACTGTCACCGAAATCACCTAAGGTTTTCCATCATGGGGCTACTACTAAAGTTGGGAACTCTCGATTCTCCAAACCTCTCCACAAGAAGAAAAATACTCAACTCAAGGATATCTCAAATGATCTCTTCCTCCTCCTTTTAAAGGCTCCTTAGATGAATTTCCAAGTCTCTAGAATAATCTTATTTTTATTTAATATTATTATGGAAAATCCTTTTTGCCTCCATGTAAGTGACTTTTAATTTTGTTTTATTTCACTAAGTCACGTTTGACAATTTTTCCTTCAAATAATTATTTTCCCCTATTTTAATTCAATTAAGTAACTAATTAAAGACACTTTTAATGTGGGAAAATGGTCAACCACCCACCATACTCTCTCTAGCCACTAGAAGTCACTTCTAAACATCATATCCTATATATCCTCTCATTCCAATTCCAACAAGTTATTACACTAAGGTATTCCATAAACTATTCCTCCCCCAATTCCACCTCAAGCATAATTGATTAAGTCAGATCCATTAATGATTCTACCTTTTGAAAGTTGTGGGAATTCAATGAAACGAAAGGAAAATTGTGCAAATGATAGTATATGTCTATAACACCCCCTCCCAAGTCTACCCAAAGTAACCATGCCAACCTCGGTAAACAAGAGGAGAGATTCCACTACAACAAGATTCGACCTCCTATGTCACCTTAAGGAAGTGGAATCGATGGAACATCACATACAATCATCTAGTGTCATCAACAGAACCCTCACAAGACAAGTAACTCACTGAGAAAGCCTATCCCCAGGAACCACTGTTACTCTGTCGCTCTTAGTCCATAGTTTCTCTCATGCTATGGGAAAGGGAGCGACTAGAAACCCAAAGTTTCTCTCACGGGCCTGCCTTCCAGTGATTGCAGACCAAAATTGGTAGTTCTGTGCCAGTGAGCTTGAAAATTAAGCCACTTTTGTAGCCCATAATCATGGCCTATTCCCAAAACTTGTTGTAACTTACATAATTCTTAAAAACATGATAACAATATTGATCAATGAGAAATTTCCCTCAGGACTAGGCCCGAGCATCCCCAACTAGGGCTAATACTTTGTCAAATACTTGGCATCAATGCGACCTATAGGTCTAGGATATAAAACAAAGCATAAACCACTGAAACAAATTACGAAACATAACCAAAAGGATCACCTCCTTCTCTATTCAACTACGACATCATGAATTAGGTCTTGCATCTATCAATTTAACAATTACAAGTAAATATATGAAATAACCATGACATAAACCAATAATTCAACCATGCTTAAAAACAACATGAGAGCATATAAATATTAGATATATGACAGTCGCTAAATCCACATATAAAGTAGTGAAAAAGTAACAAAACTTAGCTTTTATTAATCATAGACAAATTTGACCAGGTTCGGGACCTCCACATATTGCCCAACGATAAACATGGTTGAACCAAATCTATCTTTCAACCAACCACCCCCTTTGGAAATTGCAAGCATGAATGTAGGATCTCATATGATAACCAATCCAAGAACAACCTAAGGAATCCAGAGGTTAAACCACCTCCACCCTCACTAAACCCTAATCACACTAAAATTGATGCTCTAATCAGAATCAAATAGAACTTGGAATTCCATCTAAAATCCATCACTATTCTTGAGGAATTTTCCATCTCCTTGTCTCTCAAGCTTTACCACAATATGAACCAGATCACTAGGCCCTAAATCGAGTCCAGTCCCAAAATCGTATCACTAGGCCCTATACCAATAATAACCCCTCAGATATCGTGTATCCCACCAAAACCGGTCAAGGGATTCCTAGGCCTTTAGGAATGGAACTTGAGACCATTTCCACCCAGGATTCTGAAATCCATTCATCAAACCAAAACTCAAAAATCAAAATAAACATCCCAACATACCATGGTATTTCGAAAAAGGCTAGGCTAGGCTGAAATCCACTATCACAACCTAGAAAAACCATACCACTGATAGCAAGAGAACAATACACCAACATGGACATCCATGCTTGTCCAAACTAGATAGGAAATGACACTTCCAAAACGTTACCTGCAAGTGTTTCTATATCAATCAACAAGGGAATCCATAAGATCAAATATCCACCCTTAAAGTTATACCGAGATTCACCTCCTTGTATGCAAAGTACTCATTCATTTGGAATTAGGGTTCCCAAACATATCCAAATAAATTCTTGTCTAAATCCTTCCTTTTAACCTTTTAACCTATTGCAATTGAGGCTTCCTATGTAATGTCACATCACCCAACTGTTTGTTATATAAACACATCAACTATTACCTTGTCACACTAATACCAAACATGTTTCCTGTAACTTCTCACACATGTCAACCACATGTTCCACATATCAAAAAAATCATATCTATCAATTCAAAAGAAACCCTTATTAGGACTAATGATCATGTTATAATCCATAGTCAACTCGTAGTCATCAATCATAATGCAATAACCATCACTTACTACACTTCATGTACATATCAATTGTGTCAGCACCTATGTATTAGTACAATTATATTAAACAAGATCATTGGAACACGTTCTCATATTATGGAACTCATCAAACATTCAACCAACTTGCATACATACCATCTTAAATAATTTCACTACATGACATAATCAAATATTCAAGCAAAAAATATATGACATAGGGAAATCAATACCTTACTATATCTTAGGGAAGGTTATCTTGTCTGCACAATCAATATTGTTAGCATGATATAACTTCACAACATATCAAATAAAACATAAGTAATAGCATAATATATGGAATAGTCACCAATGGACATGTTTACATCATAATTCATACATAATTATCATTCACACATATGAAAAGTCAATCTAGATTAGTACAACAATATCACAAATATGTCAGGCCATACCTAAATGTTGGAACCATAACCATCTGTATAGGTCAATCCAATTTTTCATGATACATATAACATTAATGTATAAATTCTATAACCTTAATCATAAAGATAATTGTCCTTCTCATCAACAACATATATTAACCTAATCATCAAGCTAACTGGCATATAACAACAAGAAGTTAACCTATAACATAGCCATCAATGCATATAAAATAGTCATCAGGTTATCTAATTTAGAAAACAATATCAATGCATAGAACTACATGTTACTATCATTCTTGAATATCCAACAAATGTGAATATAACTACACTAATCAACTAACATCTATCATGAATGTAACCATAAAATCAAAACACATGTGAAGAACCCTAATGTATATAAACCTAATGAAAATAACAATCAGCGACTTACATACCTGAATCCCAAACACATTTGTATGATGATCTGATTTTGCCTTGAGGTCCAATGCTCCAACTTCACTTTGATGATCTGCATCTCGTGCTTTACCTCATTCAACAACTTAGCAACATAACATTCCAATAACACCCTGATGACCTAAATTACATACCATGACTTCACAACGCACATTTGACTTACTACTCATGCCTAATGTAGTGTCCTATCTAGGGTGCTAGACTAGGCTATATTTATTATCGACCAGGGTGCGTAGACTTAGAGGCGTGCGCCTAAAGTATATAGACATAAAGGATCGTTATCTAAGTCTAATCTTCCTAATTACAATGCTGTCATTCGATTCATTATCAAACTAAAACACACTATGTATTACTATCAACCAAGATTCAATTCATTTAACAAACCAAAACGTTGTGTATCACTGTAATTCAAGATTTTAGTCCCCTTACATAGACATCATACATAAAACCTTTGTTCAGCGAATACTCAACATTCATTAACAATCATGCAAGATAAAAATATATGGAAATCATAAGCATAGAGTTCATGACAATGCTCTACAAGATAACAAGGGATCGAATCCCTTACAGGATATGATTCACGATCCAAGTGATAATCTATTCAAGCGCATTCATAAACATATAAGCATATCAATTTGAATCACTGCGCATATTAATACCCTAACTGTAAATGAAATAAAACAATAGTATGCCAGGTTACGCAGGGCCCGTCCGCGTTCCAGGTATACTGAACTATGATCCAACGATTACCAAATCAACACAGTGAAATCATGACTGTAATTCAAATCTTTGATATTAAAATCAAAACTATGTGTTTGAAACAATGATAATGATAATGATAATACAACCAGTTCATAACTATATTTACATATAGTTTTACATCCCTTGAAAACGGATGTACATTCACGAGCAGGCTGTTGCCGCTTTTACCACATCACGATTTTTGAAAATGTTTCTATCCTAACTGATTTAAAAAGGAAACAAAACTTAAATCGATTTGGAATGCGTGCTGTTGCTGCCTTTGTTGCCAACATGCCATAGTTGACCTTCGTTGACTGTGCATGTAGGAGGGTTGATTATGTTGCAGGATAGGTGTTCGTCCATGCTTGGACATTCTGCTTTTCATCCCTGCCCTTCGCTCTAGCCTAGATGTCATGCAACATGTCAAACAATAAACCAATTACAGGATGTTGGAACTTCCTGTAGTCATTTTTCCAAAAATTCCTAATTCATTAACATAAAACCCTTAAATCAATTTCAATTCAATTTAATAACTATAACACTATTAACTAATCAATTTCCAAGGGATCTGAGAGACAAATGATGAAAAGAGGTAGGCAAATGTCATGTTTTGGGATGGAAAAAGGGGTCATGGAATGGTACCAACATCTCTACCCGACTTAATGAATTAGCATGTCCTCATGCTAACCCTGAAGTGCTTCCTTTGAACTCTGTCCCTGCCTGTACCTCTGCTGCCTTTAGCAATGTGTCTACATTGTTTTTCACCTGGGCATCTTTCTGATCATGGAGCTCCTGTTTTAATCTTTTGTATTTTTCCTTGAGGGTCTTCTTTTGATTGTACCACTTGGTGGCCCACTTACAAATATCTGTTTGCTCAACCTCTAGCTCATTGACTCACTCCTTTAACTTTTCATTTTTCTTTTGAATCTCTTTACTCTGTGCTCGGAGCATTTAATTTTCTTTCTTGATAACTTTTTCCAGCACATTAGCCTCCATGAGCTCTTCCTTTAATTTTTCAATTTGTTTCTCCAGTTTCTTCTGTTTCTTATTGGGAGGTGGTGACCCTTTTTCTTTTTTGTTATTACTTTCAACCTCTATATCAGCTCCTGGTCCTGGTGGTGAATGGATTTCAACATCTATATCATCTGCTGGCCCTGGTGGCGAATGGTCACTGCTCTGAATATCCATTTGTATAGGTGCATTGGATTCAGGCTGGTCTTCTTGCAACTGAGATTTTGGTGTCCTCCCTGTTCTCCTTGAATAAGTGGTGAAAACTTTATCTTGCTCTGCCTTCTTAGCATCTTCCTTTCTCATTTGCCTAGTCCTTATGCTGCTCACAGGTGGAGGTACCTTGTTTGCTTTGGATGATGCTGGTATCTCTTCATCGATGTCCTTCATGAATCCTGAGTTCTCTTGCGATTCTTCTTTGTCTTCCTCATCTCTAGTTTGGTTGGCAGCTAAGAACTCCTTCCACATTTTCCCTCTTCTCTGCAATTCATGCTCAATAAGAATTTTAACTAAGCCAAAGTGATATAGGCTCTTGTCTTCATTTCCCTTCTACTTCTAGATGGTTTTTGACATCTTGGTTAGGCTCTGCAATAGAAAATATGGTAAACTAATAACACATTGCCTTTTCAAGTGTAGAAACAACTTGATATGGTATAGATAAACAATATTGTAGCGGCCTTCACAGGTTACGAATTTTTGAAGTATGTAGACCATCTCATCCCATGGATGCAGCAACCAACTCCTTGGTACGCCTTTCTTCCAGTTAACTGATGAGACTCGGGACCTAGACATGAATTGGGTCCGTGATTTCTCTTTAAATTGCTTGGTCTTAAAATAGTTTTCTCCTTCTGGGTTGATCCCTATTGCCTGGGCGATGGTGTCTTCTAAAACCCTCAATGAGAAGTTGCCTATCAGGGCTTTCCCCCCATTAAATGTGAAGGCGAATTTCTTGGTAACCTCTTCGTTGCTTCCATGGAATTTCTCCAAAAAGGGCAACCACTGTATTTCTCTGAGAATCGAAATGCAGTCTTCATGGTATTGGGAACTATTGAACATGCTTGGCTTGACCCTATTTGTCATCCTCGCAGAGGGTCGTGCTCTAACTTGCAAATTTAACAAAGAAATTTTGACTTGTTACCTGATGGCGTCGCTCCCTTAGTATCCAATGTGATGTTGGGTCGACTGTCGTGTAATTTGGTGGGAATCGAAACCGAATGGTGCTCACTGCCTTCTGTCCTTATTGTGGAAGCCACGGGATTATACGCCAACATAAACAACCTAAAAAATGAGAGTGAAATGACCAAATTCCTTTACCTCAGAGCATGTTCATCTTTGGAAACAGTGGAATAATGATACTTCTTGCAAAAATGTTATCATGGGAGCGCTGAGAGCGTATATGCCATACTGAGGTATGATGGAGTCCTATGAATCACTTAGGTGCGTCGAGTGGTGGAATCATCATCCAGCCGCATGAAATATAATGAATAGGCCTCCTGTTTCTTACCTTTATCTATATATACTAAAAAATAATCACCATGTGTCCTGTTGGTACTCAGCCAAATGGAGGATGTTGGTATGGTTGTAGGGTGCGTAGAACAAGGTTGAAATGAAGGGTTAATGGATTTTAGAAGTAGGAAATAGGTTGAAGTAGGGAAGAATCAGGGAGATAAGGGATGATGAAAAATGTGCCCTTGAAATCAATCATAACAGTCACAGTCATTAAAATTAACATTAAAAATTAATCCAAGAAATTAAATGTTAATAACAAGGAGCATATTACACTTCTGTTTGACTGTTGTTGCATTGGAATGCTTAGTAGGGCTAGTCTCTTGAATGTTGTTTGACTTTTCTTTGTTGTCCATAACAAGTCCCCTGAGGTAAATTTGAATGCAAAAGGTCCTTTTGAAATACTGAAGATCTTCATGCAGCTCTTTATATGCATACAGGTACTTTGAGCTTGGGTGTTTGATGGAGTCTTGGTGCCCAGAAACCTGTGAATCCTTGTAGAAACTTGCTGAAGCTGTGTTGAAGTAACCCTGAAATATCAATATCTTAACAGGTTCCTTTTATGTGTCTACACAGGTCCCATTACTGCTGGTGCTGATAGCATGGTCTTCTTGACAGAACAGGTCCCCCTGCATAATATTTATAACCAGGTCCCTCTGAGATAAAACAATGACAAAACAACTTATTTATTGAAATCTAGAATGCTGTAACAACTGCTTTGGAAATTTACAATGAGGAGATGAGAAATCTTTAAAAATTTACAATGGAGAGATAAAAGAACAAAATACTGATGCTTCTCTCCCCCACAAAAGTTTTGACTTGTCCTCAACTCATTATTCAACTGAGAAATTAAACAGTGAACAAAAGAAAAGAGAATTCTTACCCGCCAACGAATTGGTTTTCAAGTAGGAATTCGGGGATAGAGTGTGCCAGAGGATGGTTTTCACATCTAACCCATTTATTTATTTTTTTCATTTATATATAATATATTATAATTATATATATATATAATATATATATATATATATATAGATATATATATTAGTTTTTATTTTGTTTTTTTTTTTATTTCTTTTTTTCGAAATTGAAATAAAATAAACTAAGGTAGTGATACTGTAGCTAACAGCTGCAGTATCTCAACCTCTCTTTGTTGAGATACTGTTTAGAGAAAATCTTGCTTGCTAGTGGGCTTAGTGTATAGTTTCAGGCAATGATCATTGACAGTAAAGGAATGACCTTCTCCGTCAATAGTTGTGAGCTTCATTGAACCATTGTCATATGACTGAACAATTTGGTATGGGCCCATCCAATGTGTGGCAAACTTGGCTTTATGATATCTGAACTTAGAGTCAAAAAGTAAAGCCCAGTCACCTTCCTTGAGTTGCTTCTTCTTGATATGTGCATCATGCCACTGCTTCCTTTGCTTTTGCATGAGGATGATGGTTTCCTCTGCTTGCTGCCTCATTTCATCCAGCTGGTTTAATTGCTGAATTCTTTCTTGTTGTGCTTGATCCAAGTCAATTTGCAAATTTGCAGCCAGTTTAAAAGTATGTATTTGAAAATCAATAGGAAGCATTACCTCTTTTCCGTACACCAACTGGTATGGTGTAAATCCTGTGGTATCCTTCCATGTAATTCTGTAAGCCCAGAGTGCATCTTTGAGCTTCTCTTCCCAATTCTTCCTGTTGATTGCAACAGTTTTAGTAATGACGCCTTCCAAAGTTTTGTTTGTGGATTCCACCTGCCCATTGGCCCGTGGATGGTAAGGTGTGCTTCTCCTATGCTTGATTTGGTATTTTTCTGTAATGTCCTTTACCAACTTTGAGGTGAATTGGGTACCTTGATCAGTCACTATCTCCCTTGGCACTCCATACCCGACAAAAATCTCTTCAAAAAGGAAATTTACAACTGTGTGTTTGGTGGCTCTAACCAGTGCTTTTGCTTCAACCCACTTTGTGACATAATGAGTACATACTAAGATGTACTTCTTACCATTGGAGGTTGGGTTAATGGGTCCTATGAAGTCTAGAGCCCATTTTTCAAATGGCTCTAGGTGAACTTGGGGCTGAAGAGGCATCTCGTCTGTAGTTGTTGGCCTGCCCATTCTTTGGCAGTTGTCACAACTCTTCACATACTTCTTGGCATCATTGAAAATGGATGGCCAGTAGTATCCAAGAGTAAGATCTTTGAATGCTATCTGCTTAGCTGCAAAATGCCCACCACACGACTCATCATGGCAAGATTTTAAAATATCAATTACCTCATCATTTTTTACACATGTTCTAATGATCATATCATAACCAGTGTAAAATAAATCCCCATTGAGCCATGAATATCTAGCACTTTGTTTGACTAGTCTCTTCTTTTCCTTTGCAGTAAAGTGTGGAGGTGTCCTTCGTGTAGACAAATAATTGGCAAAATCAGCATACCAAGGATTTACTATGGAAATTTCAAATAAATTTTCATATGGAAAATAATCTTCAACTGGAACAACCTCACCTAGATTTTGTAGTCTAGAAAGAAAATCTGCTACCTGGTTCTCTTTACCTGGTCTATCTAACACTGTGATGATAAATTCTTGTAACAATAGTAACCATCTGGTAACTCTGCCACTAGTTATTGGTTTATTCATTAAATGTCTAATGGCAGAATGATCAGTATGTACAAAGACTTCATAACCAGTTATGTAATGTCGGAATTTGTTCACAACATATATGATAGCAAGTGTTTCCTTCTCTGCGACTGTGTATTTTAACACTGCAGGTGTTAGATTTTTTCTAATGAAGTAAATGGCATAAGTATAAGATTCCTCTTTTTGGCCTAATGATGCACCCACTATAGTGTCAGATGCATCTGTAAATATATGAATGGTAGGCTCCAATTAGGCCCTCTCAAGACTGGTGTGGTTGATAACTTCTTTTTGAGTAGTTCGAATGCTTGTTGGCAGTTCTCATTCCAATTGAAAAGTACATCCTTTGTTAGAAGTTTAAACAAAGGTAAAGCTATTTTGCTAAAATGCTCAATAAACCTTCTATAATAGCTTGCATACCGAAGGAAACTTCTTACCTGTCTTTGATTCTGTGGAATTGGCAAATCGACAATGATCTGGATCTTTGCTGGGTCAACCTTGATGCCTTGAGAAGAAATATAGTGGCCTAACACTATCCCTTCGTTCAACATCATAAAACACTTCTCATTGCTAAGGGACAGATTAGTTTCAATACATCTTTTCAAAACTCTCTCAAGGTTCTCTAATGCATGTTCAAATGAATTGTCGTATACTGAAAAATCATCAATGTAAACTTCAACACAATCACAAATTAAATCAGCAAAAATAACTAATACAACTCTCTGAAATGTAGTTGGAGCATTGTAAAGTCCAAACGGAAAAACATTGTAAGCATAAGTGCCCCAAGGACAGGTGAAGGTGGTTTTGTCCTGGTCTTGTGAGGCTATCCTGATCTGGTTGTAGCCACTGAAACCATCAAGAAAAGATAATGATGATTTCCCAGCTAGGGTGTCTAACACTTGGTCAATAAATGGTAGTGGAAAATAATATTTGAGCGTGGCTTTGTTCAGTTGTCTGTAATCAACAAAAATGCGCCACTTACCATTTTTCTTAGGCACTATAACCAATGGGGATACCCATTGACTGTCAGAAATAGGATATATAAAATTAACTCTCAATAGTTTTTGCAACTCTTCTCTGACAATATCTTGGAGTATGGGGTTCATTCTTCTCTGTGGTTGCCTCACTGGTTTCATAGTACTATCCGTGTAAATATGGTGAGTGCATGTGTCAGGGTGAATCCCATTCATATCTGTGTAGTCCCAAGAAAAGGCTTTCTGGTATTTTCTCAAGAGTCGAATCAATATCTCTTGCTGAGATGAGTCTAGATGATTGCCTATGTTCAGAGTTTTCCCTGGACTAATCTCTATGACTTGACTCTGTGTGTTGGTGATGGATTGAACTGGAAAGATGTCGTGAAATGTGGTTTGCAAAGATTGAATGGTGCATTTTTCTTGAAAATTTTGGGCTAAAAGTACATCTGCATCATGATATTGGTCATGTCTCAATATTTCAGAAATATCAGGTTGAGAAAGGAATAGTTCTACCAAATCATTATTGTTTTGTTCTTGGAAATCATAGATTTGGTCAATGCTAAAAACAGATTGTAATTCTTCTTTATCATTGAATTTATCATCAAGCCTCAAATTGTGTGTTACTGTCGGTGATTGTGCCGATGGGTAGAGGGTGAGTTTTTTTCTTTCGGCCCCTCTCGAAATGATCATGTTGCCAGATCGACATCCTATGAATGCATCAACAGTCACTAACCATGGTCTACCAAGAATGATAGGGTGCCCTCCTAAATTGGATTTGGGTTGGAGAACTAAAAAGTCCACCGGATACTCCCAAGAGTCTAGTGAGACAATTATGTCTTCCAAAATCCCTTCAGGAATCACTTTAGACCTATCAGCCAATTCTAAAACAATCGTTGTATGTTGCAAATTTGTAAGCTGGAGTGTTCTCATGGTTTCAAGAGTCATGACATTGATTGCGGCCCCAAGATCTATCAAGGTGTTTGGAATTGGTATGTTGTTAATGATAGTGGTCACTTTGGGAATGTCAGGATCAACATACTTTTCTATGGAGATGGTATTGGTCATAAGGCCTGCTAAATGTCCTATAACATGAATGGATTGAGGATCAATCCTTTTTCTAGCAGGCTTCTTGGGGCACATGTCTTTGATGGCTTTAGTGTATATGGGAATGTCTTTTATAGCTTGCAACAATGGAATTTTTATGTAGACATTTTTGAGCTCATCTAAGACATCAAATTGTGGTATAGACAATGGAGGTTTGATTTGGACCAATCGGTCTGGAAATGGTGGATGAAATGGTTGCATTTGCTTATCTTTGGTATAATCATTTCATTTCCTTTGATTTGTCATCTCATTTTCATTTTCTATGTTTTCTTCTCGCTTATCTGTTATTGGAGAATCTTTTTGGAGTACCTTACCAGATCTCAAGTTGATATTTTGCAAGGGTAGTGTGGGATATGAGGTTCCCTCTTCTACATTGTAGGCTGGCCCCTCTGCTCTATTATTCGAATTTGGGACAGTTTGAGCAGGAATTTGAGTGGGTCTGGAAGGTTGTGAGTTAGCTGGAAATTGTAGTTGTGGTGGATTTATTGGTGGAGAAGCAGGCAATGCTTGTTGAGTAGATTGAGGTGGATAAACAACTTGCTGAGGATACCGCTGATATGGTTGAGAGTGTGATGAATACGGCTGATGGTATTGTTGATATGGTTGTGAATATGGTGGGTATGATTGAGGATATGTATGATAAGATTGAGAGTACTGTTGAGATGGTCTCCATTGTTGTTGTGGGTGGTTTTGGTGCTACCATGGCATGGGTACATTCCATGAATTCTGCGCATACATTTGATCATTTACAGGAAATTGCAAATTTTGATTTGGAAACATACCTTGAGGTGCTGGCCTAGGCTACCATGGTCTCTTTCTGCCCATGTAATACACATTTTCCATATCTGCATTGGCTGCCATATTAGAGTTCTGCAAAACCTTAACTTTAGGACAGTTAAACATATCATGATGTTTAGTACAGAAAGCACAAACTTGGATGTTTTCTAGTGGGCAGTCTTTTAATGCATGTTTCTTTCGGCATTTTGGGCAGAAAATAGCCATTATCTGATCTTCAGCTTCTTGTTTCTTTTTATCTTTTAGAGTGTCAATTTGGTTCCCTATGGTGCTTAACGGATCTGTTTTAAACTCTTCTAACAGATTCCCTATTTCAGCGCTTGTGACATTTGCTGAGGCAGATTTTGTGACTTTGGATGACAGGGTTCTTTTTCTCATTTTAGCTTTGCTCCTTGAATACTTTTCGCATAACTCAACGATTTCTTCAAAGGGTAAAGTAGAAATGGCACATTTGCCCATCAAGTTAAGATCATCCATGTATTCCTCTCGGATGCCTTTCAAGAATATTGTGCGTATCATATCAAGAGGCATAGTTTGGTGTTTGGATTTTTGTAAGTTGTAGACAAACCGTTCTAAGTATTCCTCTAAGGTTTCATCTTCTTGTTGGCTCATTCTAAAGATATCATCTTTAGAATCTTTGGATCTACAGTAAGGTTGATATTTCGTTAGAAATATTCTTCTCATGCCATCCCAATCAACTATAGCATGCTCACCAAGCCTCATGAACCATCTTAAGGCTGATGCTTTAATGTCGCGGGAAGAGTCCTAAGCCTATGGGCATCATCTGTATAGCCATATGTTCGACATACAATGTCAAACTCGAACAAGAATGAGTCTGGATCTTCTGAAGCCATACCATAAAAGTTTGGTAGCATGGATGGAGGTATGTTCTTTATTTTGATCTCATCATCTTCTTGTGGTTCATGTATAGGAAACTTAAAAGTTGACTCTTCTTCGTCTCTATGTCCTTGATTTTGCACTGATCCATCTCCTTCCTCATCCATTCTAATAGGTTTCTCTGTGTCAGTGTCACTTGTTTTGAAGAGGAGATTAAAGAAAGATTGTTCAGTCATTGTGCTACTTTCTCCTTGTATGGAAGACCTAGGAAAGTACTTCTTCTGTGATTTATGTGTTAATAAAGTTTTCCTTTCGATGAGAGTAAGTCTCTATCCTGACTTTTGTTTATCCTCTAATGCTTGTATGATGACTTCCTCAGCTGGTGTTGAATTCCCTAAAGAGTCTGCTCCTGATGATGATGGGTTAGTTTTTGAATGGTGGGGGGTTTTTATGAATCTACCCTGACTGTCTCTAAATCTAGGCATAAATGAATATGATTTCTAACTG
>APFE031059089.1:0-24866 GCA_000404065.3 Pinus taeda
CCTTCTAAGGAACAAGTTGCTGACATTTTCACCAAACCACTGCCTAGGGAAACTTTTGAATATCTCAGACAGAAGCTGGGAGTTGTTGATGTATCATCTTGCTGTTAAATCTTATCAGTTTCAGAGAAAAATGGGTGTACGCATGTTAGATAAGGAGTATCTACGTACATACGGTGGTTCTTACAGAGAAAGTCGCGTATATGGAGGCTTGATGGATATCAAAAGAAGCAGGCTTCGGTTGAAGATATTCTGATGTGGGTCTGACAGAGACCATCTAGCACAGGTTCAGGGGGAGTAGATAATCTTCTAATAATGCATTGTTGGCATTATTTTAGAAGCTTTTGGTTCGAGTTCATAGCTGTTGTTGATTTCAGGTGGAACAAAGGCAGAGGGTGAACAGAAGGAAGTCTTGGTTGCTGATCTAAATGATGATTGACAGTTGTTGCTGCTATCAGTTGCTGATGACTTTTTCATGTTTTAAATATTCGTCTCTATGTCCTGTATCTCTTTCTTATATGGTGTCAAGGTCATGTAACGGCCTATTTTGGTTTCCCCACTATGCCTGGGATGAAGATGTAATGTATTTGGTCATCATATGTAAATTTCTGATGTATTCCACTTGGTTGGATGGATGATCCCCACTTGGTTGGGTGATGGATGTATGTATTAAGTCTTTCTGTGATAGGAAGGTCTTGTATTATTGCATAAGTCTTGGTTCTTCTTAAAGAACATCTTTTTGCAGATCTTGCCTACAGTCAGAAGGAGCATGGTCACCACAGCAAGACAGAAATTTCAGCATGTACTCAGGGGGAGCACAACCCTTTGCCCTTGATGACAAAGGGGGAGAATGATCTTGGAGTTGCCATCAAGTCCAAAGGGGGAGATTGTTGGCATTATGGAGCTATGGCACAGGTGTTGTCCTTGATGGAAACCTTCTTTGGTATCAGATCTCAGTTCAAGCACTCAGAAAGTAGAAAAAGACATATACGCAGGTTCATCTAGGCGAAGGCGCGTATACACGCGGGTTATACATTCCAAAAGCGTGTATATGTTGGGGATCACTCTTTTGGTCCATGACAGTTAGATCTTGGAACTTGAACCTATGTTTTGGACCATAGCGTATCGTCAGATGTGTTGATCCCTAGTTTTGGGTTCATGGTATTGAAATGTTATGGTTTTGGACCATGGTATTGGGGAAGGCCTAAGGCTATAAAAGAGGAATGAGATCTTGTGACAAATTACTATCTGAATTATTATTGAAGATCCGATAAAGTGCTAGAGCTAGTATATTGGGTGGTGATGCAGATATGGATCTGAAGGAAGGAGGAACCTTAGTGCAAAAGGAAGGATAAGGTCTATTCATGGGTCATAATCTTTAAGCCTAAATGATAGTATCTTTGTATGATTTTGATCTGCTAGATGTGGTACTTGTTTGATCTATAAGTCTGAAAATCTAGGTTAATTAGTAATTGAATATCTGGAAGAGTGTGTTGTCCTTTATAGATCTGTACGCAGGTTTAGTGAAGAAAAGGCGCGTATACATGCAGTTTAGGTGAAGTGAAGGCGCGTATACGCATGTTGTTCCATACGCAGATGCGTATGCACGCAAGTTACAGACTGTTGAAATAGTGTATATGCTTTAAGTTGCGATCTAGCTGTTTCTGCTTATTGCTGTTGTGTTCTGGGTTCTATTGTGTGGTTTCTGGTACTGTGTTTTGGGTACAGCTGGCAGAGAAGTATCTACTTGATTTCAGATCTAGTTGGTGAAAAGGAGTTTGGTTGATGAAGAATTTATTGATGATTGTTTGATGTTCATGTATCCAGTCTGAAAATTGATGAAACGTGGTCCCTGGAAGAAAGAGAAGGTTGTAGCCTTCTGTAGGCCAGCACCTACATACTAGTATCTTGGCTAGTGCAAGAACTAAGGGGGTTGTAGCTCCCTTCCAGGAGAAGCTGGAAAATGAGAGAGAGTTGTAGCTCTCTGCAGGTTGCAGCCTGCGTACTGGTAAAAAGACTGCACCAATATATTGTAAAAAGAAGTTTCTAATTGAAAAGAAGATAGAGACGAATTGCAACAGGTGGTTTTCACCCACATTGGGTTTCCACCTTATATCTTGTGTTCTTGTGTGTGACTGTTTCTCTGCTCTATTTTACTGTCTCTGGTTACTGTTATTTGATTATGCATCACAGATTAACAATCATCATCAGAAAGATTAAGTAAAGTAAAAGCTTGCTTTGTATACGCGGGTTTCCTTCTGCATAATAGCGTATATACGCAGGTTAATTAATTTGAAGTAGCGTATATAAGTTATTTTGAAAAAAATGAATAATTACCTTGATAATACTGATTCACCCCCCCTCTCAATATTATTTTCAACACTGGGTAAATCCCACCTATTGCTAATAATAGAACTTGCTTTTGGGAGGGGAAATTTTGTAGTACTTCAACTGTCGAGATAGCAAACGACAATTTGGCTAGATCCTCTACTATATTATAATTTGTGCTGCTTGAGCATGAGGATTAATTGAAGATTTGTGTACTACTCCCTTTGGTAGCGTTATTGTTAGCTCAGGAATGATGGGTGGCAAAACTTCGATCAAAGTTGTTGTCACACTAGTAGGTTGATCTGTAGCCTTGTTGTTCAAGATCTATGGATTCCCATAATCTTTATTCCTTGTCAATATCAAAGCATTATTTTGCTGTTTCGGAATGGACAACATAAGCACTTGGGATGGAGAAGCATTATCGCTAGCAACCAGATTGGTTTCTGGGTTTGGAAACGGATCAATCAACATCATCAAGGTGTTTGAATTCTTAAATAATTTCTTAATCTTGGCTTTATGAGGACAATCTTTCATCTAATGGTCCTCATCGCATATGAGACATTGTCGATTAGATTTCTTTTGCCCAGAAGGGTTTCCAGAAGATTTTTCAGGAGTCGAATCTTCCGCTTTCTTCTTTTTGTTTTTCCCTTTCATCTTACCCCCTGCTTGCTTTTGTTCTTTGCCTTTGTCAGTCGACATGGCATTAACCTCTGAGGTAGGAAGTTTGTCATTTGCCTTTTTACTAGAAACTGTAAGGGCTTTACTAGATGGGGCCTTTGTGGTTTGCGTACTTGAGGTTCCAATCACATCGTCGTCGACATGAGAGTCCCTATTCGATTTAGGAGGAAGAGGAATGGAAAATTTTGGTCTAGGAGCATTAAGAATTTTGTCATAGAGTATGTTAGACTGAGTATAGATCAAGTCTAGATATTGTGCACGAGCAATGAGTTCCTCTTTAGTGACAACTCCTCCCTTGGCCACATCTTCTGTAATAGAAGGTAACAATGACTTGATAAACCATTCAGCTAGAAGCTGATCAGGAACATATGTCTTTACCATTTGACGACAACATTGCCACTCATGAATATGATAAGATATGTGAGTGGATGTTGTCTGTTTAAAATTGGTAAGGAGCTCAGTTCCCATTTCGTACCTTATAGGTAACTAAAAATGGGTTAAAAAGGTTGTGGCCAGGGTACTGAAGTTATCAAATGAAGCTCTAGGCAACTTGATGTAGCATTTTGATGCTAGACGAGTTAGCATTCATTGAAAAAGGCGAAGCCTAATTGAATCATCATTGAGGGTGTTGGACGAACACCACAGATGAAAGGTCATCACATGATTCGATGGATCTTCACTTGGATTTCCATTGAATTTAGGAATATCTAATGGAAGTTTATGAGGAATCGTTGGCCACCAAGAAGAGTAAGCAATTGGATCATTTGTTAACCGATTCAGATCCAGTAATTCTAAATTTTCCATGAAAGGAAGCTGTTGATTCAGGTTTGGTGAAGCGTACCTAGGATAAGATGGGATTGCTTGAGCAATGGGTCTTTGCATACCAGCATAATGAATTTGATGCTGATAACTTTGATAAGGTTGATGGGCATAACCATTATAATATGATTGATGGTAACCATTCGGAATATACGACTACCCATTACCTGCAAAGCTTTGTTGCTTAGGTCCTCGATAAGCTTGGTGGAATTGCGGTTGTTGATATTGCACTAGCTATGGCTGTGAGACCATTTGTTGTTGTCCAATACTGGATGTTTGACCAAGATGAGGGGTGATAGTACCCATTTGAGCATGAGTTTCTTCCATTAAGGAGCCACTAATTGACGCTTGTGATTGAGTTGCGGAGACAAGAGGTTGTTGTATTACGACATGAGAGACTTGAGGTTGACACACAACAGGCAACACTTGTACTTGGGACACCGTCACAATAGCCCGTGTAGTGGGAATGTTTGACACATGTTGATTTTGTTGAATTGAATATACAAATCTTGGTTGTTGAGGCAGTATTGGTATCCAACCACTAGATGTAATTCTAGCTTGACTCGAATTTTGTTGTGAACTCTCATATGGTTGTGGTCCTGGAGGGAACAATGAAAAGGCATACTGCCCCCCATATGGCAGCAATCTAGTGTTCAAAGGTTAAATTGGTCTTTGGAGATTGGACTGCCCAAATTGATACTAATGTGAAGGATCAATTTGATGAGACTCAACATAAGAAATTCTAGATAAGATTCTAGATGAACAGATGGGAACAGACCATGCTGTCTAAATAGTCCCTGGGTGGACTCCATCTAGGGGTTGAGAACTATTTGGGATAGATGGTATACCAGTGAACATTATTGGAGTAGCGGCAGGAGGTTTTAATACTGTTGTATCAGACGACACAGTCCTAGATGTCGATGGTTGTTCAGACATATCGAGTCTATCCAAACGATTTCCTAGCGATCCTATAGGAACTTGCAATGAACTAACTTCTGTGGTAGAAGAATATAGGTGGATCCCAATTCCAAAATGCAACGGAGTAATGGATGCAACATCCTCCACAATCTTTTCTATAGGATTCAGTCCAGGTGGAAGAGGTAGACTGCCAGGTCTGTAAAATATTTTTGGTGCTAAAGAAGGTATAAACTCTGCAACGACAGATGTTGGACGTGTGACACCTTCCAAATCAGCCCTAGATGGAGCTGATTCAGGAATATAAGTGTTTACCATTATACTAGGGTCAGTTCTAATCTCCTCTTGTAACTGCGGAACTTCTTCTATAGAGGCAGGGATACCAGAAATAATTAGAGTAACTGGAGTCTTTGATGATGTTGAAACACAGGTTTCAAATAAACCAGGAGACTTTGACCCAGTTAAATGAGATCGCTTGGCCTAGAATGGTTTCATTTCCAGAGTCAAAGATAGTTGACTCATTAGTCTCCATGAATGGCAGGGTTTTGATTGACTTTCTTCCACGATTGAAAATTACTTGATCAACTCAAAATTAAAAAGGGAAAAATGTTAATCTGATTTAAATGAATTTTATGACGCTTTGACACAACTTTCTTTTTCAATTTTTAAGAGTCAAGAAAAAGCTAAAGATGACTCTAGTCGCCTTCAATTTTTAATGAGCATGAAGTGACAAGTCCTGAAATGGACCTTTTCTTTTATGGAGTCTAAAAAGGAATGAAAGTGACTACTCTGGAAATCTAAACAGAGAGATTACCAAACCAATCACAAAAATGCAATATACACCTCGGTGATAAATTATAGAGAAATTACTGAGGACTTTATGTACGGCAGTCAATCTTCCCAAATGCTATGTTCAGTGCATTATGATTGATAGGGCGACAGACATGGCTTCCTAAGGATAAAGGATATTAGCCTATTGTGGTCTCCCAATATATACTCGACGGTACATGGGAGCACAAGTCCGTACTGGAAATTGTCATATCAAAGAGGAGGATTCACCCAACCTACGATGAAAAAGATAGTTACTAGGCTTTACGATGCTGGAATATGTCTCCAGCCTAGACTTTTAGATGTTGTGCGTTAGATTCCAAAGCGTTTTTATGTTCATTGAGGTTTATTTTATAGTTGATCTTTCTTAAGAAATTTTCCTTTCAAGTTTCACCTTGTGATGTAGATTGACAATTCCTAAATATGCAATCTAAAATGATAAACAATCATTTATTTTCTTTTAGCAATGAAAATTATAACTACTAAGGAAAGAAGAGTAAAATTCTTTCAACATAGAGCAGAGAGCACACACTAAATGCACTTTTCCTAAATCAATTTCTGCATGCAGTCTAAATGAAAATGCACATGCATGCATTTGTTTTTTCATTTCCTTAATGTGAGAATGACAAAAATAAAACGAAGTACAAATCTGAACTACTTTTCTTCAAAGAGACACTTTAACAATTTCTTTTCAAAAACGAAAGAAAGACTAAGACGACACTTTCACTTTCGAATGGAAAATTGTTTTCGACACTTCAAAGAATTAATAATTAAAATCAAATACAATGGCAAAAGTGTAATCGACTATCTAAAAGAGGAAGACTTTACGACACTCTTTTCTTGACTGAAAATGACAGTTGCGACACTTTGAAATCAAAAGAAAACAGTTCGATTAAGCTACTATTTGCAAAGGAGGACTGTAAATGATGAAAAATACATAAAAAAACATTCATAATTCCTTATCAATGGAGGCTGAATAATGGAAAGGAAGGAGGTATCAACAATGATATACTGATCATAGATAGCACAACTACTGAATAGAGCTCAAAACAATGAAGAAAAAACCAAAATTTGGAGGCAAAAACAGTCTCATTCAATCATCGCACCTATCCTTAAGGGAAACAGGGATGCATCTTACCTATAGCACATGGGAGGTACAATGCATGCAAACGTCTAATGAGAGACAGTGCGATGGTCTAGGGATGAGACTGAGTTTGGTTTTCACTCACAGTTTGTAGCTAAGTTCAAGGATTTAGGCTGAGCTTATGATAGACATTAAACACAAAGTATAGGGGCTGATCCAATGAGGTTATTGAGCTACCACCAGGGCTCTTAGGATCTTTGCAAGTTAGATGTTCAGTTCATTAACCAACCTAGAGATTGACTAAAGTACCATTGATCTACTTTGCAGTTGCATAGCAAAAGAAGTTCGAAGGCTATCTCACTTATCTTCAGGCTTCATCTGTAGTTTATAAAGCAAACAATAGTAACAAACAAAAAAAATATTTGCTCCCCAGTGGAGTTGCCTTTTTGTTTCCGAGAAAACTAGTGTCTACTCAGATCTGCTAGTCCCACTAAGACGGGTAGCTATCTTAGAAAAAAATAATTCAAAGTAACTTGTGTTTTCCTTTATGAGAGATAGATGAGAGAGAAGCAGAGAGCACCAACCTTAGTCTTTCACTTGGATCCTTACTTGTTTCCTCTCTCCTTTGATAGAGCTTTTGCTACTCCTTTCTCACTTGTCCCGCTTTGAAGAACACCTGTAGAGTCAAAGCAACAAAATACCATCAAAGCATACAGATATATAACCATAAACAATGTAGGATTAGATGTACATTAACCATACAAATGCATACACAAATACAATATTAAGAAATATACACGTAATGGAGGAAAACTAAAATAGCTTTACTGATAGAAGTAGTAGAAGAGAGGATTACAACCCAGCGGTCTGATCCAGTACCATCCTCCCAGCATGAAAGCCCTCTTGGCCTCATGAAAAGCTAGATCACCCAACAATACAATGCTTCACAGAGAAACCAACAACACTTCTTTACAAAATACAAAATTGCAGCCTCTGGATCTCTAGGATGAGGGATGCATATATAGATATTTGCAGGGGGTGAGTTAGCTTCTAGGATTTTGATTCGTGTTATTTCACTAATAGTTCTTAGTTCCACTTGGAGATTTCATGATCTCTTACTCATCTCTAGGCGAATTCAGAGAGGCAAGTGTCATATGAGCAGTTTCTAGAAGATTCTCAAAGTTTCCACCAGCAAACTGCCTCTAACATTTGTCTCCTCTTGCTCATCACATCCTATAGAAGGGATTTTTAGTATGCATCGCACCCTCTATGTGTAACAGGTGAGATGCATCACACCCTCAACATGGAGCAGTCTGTGGTCTAGTTTTGACTAGTTCTAAGCAATTTTTCAGGGAGAACTTCTGGGAAATTATGTAATCAATTGACCTTGATCCTTTAGGGTATGGAACAACACTTTTATGGGTTTAGAAGCCCTTGGTTTATGGACATATGTGCTTGGGGTTGCAATGCCCAAATATGTCTATAACACTTAGGATTTTTTCAAGTCATATGTTCAGTTCATAAACCAACCCGGAGATCGACTGAAGCAGTATTGATCTACTTTGTAGTTGCATAGAAAAAGAAGTTAGAAGGTTAGTTGGCTTAACTTCAGGCTCCATCTGTAGTTTATAAAGCAAACAACAATAACAAGCAAACAAACTATTAGCTCCCTAGTGGAGTTGCCATTTTGTTTTAGGGAAAACTAGTGTCTATTTGATCTGCTAGTCCCACTAAGATGGGTAGCTATCTTAGAAACAAACAATTCAAAGTAACTTGTGTTTTCCTTTATGTATGATAGATAAGAGATAAGTAGAGAGCACCAACATTAATATTTCGCTTGGCTCCTTGCTAGTTTCCTCTCTCCTTTGATAGAGCTTGCCACTCCTTTCTCACTTGTCCTACTTTAAAGAACACCTATAGAGACAAGGCAACAAAACACCATCAAAGCATAGATATATATAATACTATAAACAATGAAGAATTAGAAGTACATTAACCATACAATTGCATTCACAAATACAAGATTCATAAGTACACAAGTATATGGAGGAAAACTCAAATAACTTTATTGATAGTAGAAGTAGAAGAGTGGATTACAACCCAGCTGTCTGATCGAGCATCATCCTCCCAACATGAGATCCCTCTTCACGTCATGAAAAGCAATATCACCCAACAATACAATGTCTCAAAGAGAAACCAACAATACTTCCTTACAAATTACAAAATTCCAGCCTCTAGATCTTTGTGATGAGGGATCCATATATAGATATCTGTAGGGGGTGAGTCATCTTCTGGGTTTTTTATTAGTGTCATTTCTCTGATAGTTCTTGCTTCCATCTTGAGATTTCATGGTCTCTTGCTCATCCCTGGGTGAATTTAGAGAGGAAAATGTCATATGAGAAGTTTCTAGAAGATTCTTTAGGTTTCCACTTAGAAAACTGTCTCTTCCATTTGTCTACTCTCGCCCATTGCACCCTACAGAAGGCCTTTTTAGTATGCATCACACCCCCTATGTGTAATAGGTGAGATGCATCGCACCTTGACCAAGTAGCAGTCTGTATGGGTCAGTTTTGACCAGTTCTGAGTATTTTTTTAGGTGGAACTTCTAGGAAATGATGTAATCAGTTGACCATGATCCTTTATGGTATGAAATAACACTTTTAGGGGTTTAAGAGCCCTTGGTTTATTGACATATGTGATTGGGGTTGCGGTGCCCAAATATGTCTATAACAGTTTTCGTCCTTCTTTCCCTTTTTTGCTTGACTGGGGTGCTGAGAGAAGTACAGGAAGCTACTTCCTTCTTCTCAAGGGTCTCTGGCGACACCCTAGGTGACTCCTCCTTATGTTCTTCCCCTTTTGTTTCAATGCCTTCTTGCTCTCTATTTTTCCTATCTTCTTCCTATTGTTGTTCTTTCTCATCTCCATCAGTTTCTTCCTTCATTTCCTCCTATATTTCAGTGTCATCCTCCTTCTCTTTTTCTTCCTCATGTTCCTTTGTATTAGTTTCTTCTTCATCCATCTCATTCCCATCTAGCTCTGTATCTTATTCTTCTTGTTTTTCCTCCTCTTTAGTGACAGAAGGACTAACATCATAGGTGAGGGTTTTGATGTCATCCTCTGCTGGTAAGTCTCTGAAGACTAGCCATGTTATAGGGATCCTGAGGTTTTTGAGGGCATCCTCAATGAGGATCCTAATCAACCCATAGTGAGAAAATTGTTGGGAATTCCCTTCCTTTACTTTGTTGCTCGAGTCTATGAGTGATTGCATAAAGAAATAAGGTATGCTCAGTCTTTGGTGAACTGGTGTTTCTACCCCAAATATTAATTCTTCAAGCATCCTAAAATGGTAGTCATAAAAAACACTCCATCTACCCTCACATGAGACATATTTAAAGAGTTGGTAATGTTACCAGGAATAGTGTCCACTCGGAGCTACTATTCCCACTAAGACTGGTAGCTATCTTAGAAACAAACAAGTAAAGACTACTTTTGTTTTCCTTTATGAAAATAGATAAGAGTGGAACAAAGGACACCAACCTTAGTCTTGCGCTCGGTTCCTTACTTGATTCCTCTCCTTCCTGATAGATCCTTGTCACTTCTTCTTCGCCTGCCCAGCTTCAAAGAGCACCTGTGGAATCAAGGAAACATACTACTACCGAAAAACAAAGATCTATATTCATAAATAAGACAGGACCAAATATGTATTAACCATACAAATGCATATACAATCAAACATACAAGAATATGGAGGAAAACTTGAATAACTTTATTAATAGCAAGAATAGCAAGAGGATTACAACCAATAGTTCTAAACCAGCATCATCCTCCACCAATAAAGCCCTTCTTCACCTCAAGTAAAGCTTATATTACCCAACACAATGAAGTTTCACCAGAAAACCAACAACACTTCTCTACAAGATACAAGATTCCGGCCTCTGGATCTCTGTGATGAGGGATCCATATATAGATGATTGTAGGGGGGTGAGTCATCTTCTGGGGTTTTGATTAGTGTCATCTCTCTAATAGTTCTTGATTCCACTTGGGGACTGATGATCTCTTACTCATCCCTTGTCGAAAACAGAGAGGCAAGTGTCAGAGGGGAAGCTTCTGAAAGATTCTATGATTTTCCACCTCGCAAACTGTCTCTGTCATTTGTCCATTCTCCCCCATCACACCCTACATAAGGGCCATCCAGTATGCATCATACCCTTTACACTGGGAAGGTGATATGCATCACACCCTCTGCACTGGGCATTCAGTATGGTCCAGTTTTGACCATTTCTTAGCATTTTTTAGAGGATAACTTCTGGGAGATGATGTAATCAGCTGACCTTGTTCCTTTAGGTAGTGAAGTAAAACTTTTAGGGAATTAGAAGCCCTCAGTTTATGGACATTTATGATTGGGGTTGCAGTGCACAAAAATCTCTATACAGTTGCCCCCTAAAGCATGAGGTCATTAATCTTTTGATGTCGGGTGAAATGCTTTATCATGAGGATCCAAAGTTTTTTCGAGCTGGGAGGCGACCTGTAATAAGATACAACACAATACATTATCTTTATGATATTTTTCATGATCTAGCTGAGGCGGGCATTCCCATGCTCAACTTTATAAATTCATTTTCATGTATATAGGACAGACAATCGTCTGTGTAGCAGACTGATGATTCAGACTCATCATCCTTTGATTTGGATGACCATCTGTTCGGCAATGATGTACATTTTATGTCTTTATATTCCTAAATATATCACAGCCCATATGGATGAAACTAGATCTGGGGTCTTCAAAACTTGTTCAATCTTCACTCAGAGTAGAAGTCGATCCATGTGAAAAAATGTTTTGGAGTCGAACATGGAAAGACGTCGCCTGATTACCAGCCAATGATGTAAGTTGTTAACAGGTGCGAGAGGAATCACCAATAATGACAATGACCCTCAAGGTACTACAGTACAATTCATGCGGTGTGAAAAAGGACTTGGCATCGAATAGGACGCAAAATCTCGGTCGAAGGCCATTAATGTAAACATGTCGCCGAAAGTGAGAAACTTGCCATTGAGGTATGCAAGCTTCAAAGTACTAAAAGGGTGGTTCCTAGGTCGACTTCTTGGATAATGAGCTGATGTCGAAAAGAAGTGACCCGTTAGGAGGGCCTTAATGAATCCCACATCTACGACATGGAATGAAGCAAATGATTTTGGAGGTGAAAACGATCTGATGATATAAGGTTCAGGGTGGCGGTCATGAAAGAATGGAGCGTGAATGTATTGCAGTGGGTGAGACACAGGTGAATTCTCTAAGTGACTTCTCTTGAAGATATCGGCGACACTAACGATGGATTGGTAGCGTTAACCCCAAATATGGATGGTGTGACGGACCAATGGTGATATGACCAGTGAACGAAACAACCCAACCCGACTCGGATGCAGAGAGAAGGTGTCATGTTCAAGAGCGACTAGCTACCGATAAAGTTTTTCAAGATTTCTTCCCAATTTTCCCTAGTCATTGCTGACTAATACCTCTTTATTTTTGTCAAGCTTGAGGAGGATAACATATGCTTGTTCTATAATTCGCCCTTCGGGCGAACCTGTCTCTATATTTTAATGAGCCTAGTGACAGTGAAACTCGTTCTCGTCCATTTGGACGAGTTTGTCACTGTTCGGTTTTAACGAGTTTAATGACAAAGATAACTCGGTCCTTTTCAATTTTAGAGAGTCTGAAAGGGATGGAAAGGAAACTCCACAGGTTCGTTTTCGTCATATAATCCCTTAAGTCCAAAAAAGTGTAAAATAATATGAAAGGGATGAATCTTCGGTAATTTTAACAAGTCGAACAAGACAAGCGCTTGATCTTTTTGTGTAATAATCCCTTGAGTCCAAAAATATTAAAATCTAGAGGAGGGATAGCACTTCTGATGACTTTAACGAGCTAGAGAGGCTAGTCGCTCGACAATATTTTCATATTTTATGAGTCAGTTGAAAAGAGCTTAAAGGAGACTCGTTTTTCGAGGAGTGAGTGATGATTTTGTGTAGCAGCTGATTCAAGGTAAGGTTTGGAATTTTCCAATCACGACAATGTCACAAGGATGGCTAATAGAATCACTCTTCGCAGATGTTCCTCGAAAGGGTAAACAATCAAATGGAGGCGAATGATCGGCTAAAAAACAGAGTGGAGGTGATGGTGAGAACATGACCAAGGTTCAAAAGCTGATGATAATGCATTCACAATGGTCATTTACCAGAAAATTGGTTCATTTTTTAATGAGCTTAAACTCTGGGGGAAACATTTGCTCATTGCTTATGTTTGTTTTTTAACGAGCTTTAATTCCGCGTTAAAACTGCTCGTGATAATTGTCATTGATTCCTTGATTCACCATTAGCATTTTGTTCTTTCAAAGATTGTACTACCTATTCAATTGCTTCATCAAACTGATTAAAAATGAAAACATATGCTTGATAAATGAGTTAAGAACACTAATACCTTACTTGAATTACGTGAATGGTAATTTAAAAGTGACTTGTACCTCTCATTTTACCATTTCATCTGAACTTGGTTTGTTGGAGCTCTAGAGGTGCTTTTCCCCCCTGATTTTCACTTGCTGATTCCGGGAGATTCTGTAGATGATTCTTGATGCCGTCTGGACCAGGTAGGAGCTAAACTTGTGCTCTTCAATTGCATTCTTTTCTTTTTGAATTCTAAGCCTGTTTCCTTGCTTTGCTGAGCCTCTAGGGTTTGAACAACTCGACTTGGCTCCATCGCACTCTTCCATAATCGAAAGGTGAGATGCACACTGGCCTTCTCACTGGCTAGTCACTATGTATTGCTCCCAGTATACTGCTAGGGTGCGATGGGTGCAAGGAGGAAATTTTTTTGATAGCTTGCTCGTAGTTTTTTGCCTGCTTTTTGCCAAATCAAGATCCTCACTCTTCTCTTATTTGTTTTTTAGAGATTCATGAAAGCAAAATGGTTGTTACATGGTGAGAACGTGAGCATGAAGAAGACGACACGGTTGCTTTACATGATCCGGGCATGGTAACTACATTGCAGAACTGTGGCCTGTTGAAGTTTTTGCGCATCTCTAGCATGAGGCAACAAATCAACTTGTTACAATATTTCCTCAATGCCTGGGATCCTACCAATGAGGTGTTCCGGATTAGGGGCAAATCGATATTGTTTGACCAGTTTATCGAGGGATGGTGCCCCTCTCTCATTATTGGGTCCCGCCCGCGGGCATGAGTCCGTGAGGGAGTATATTCACTGGCACTGCAGAGAGGGACCTTAGCCGAGTACCAACGACAAGATAAATATCTAAGATGTCACTGACTGGCCCTTGAGGACCATTCTGTTCACTTTTGCTAGACTGGCTGGTAGTGTGGCTCTTCACATAGCTAACAGGTCTTACATGCAGTATGCTTTGGAATGCCTCGAACTGAAGGTGTTCAACTGGTGTGATGCAGTACTCTCTGTGATGAAAGAACAACTGACCAAGGTGAAAAGTGAAAGATCCAAGAATTTTGGCTATGGTTATATTTTGACCACTTTCACTTTGGAGAAGATCCCACTGATGCAGCTGCAGTACATCTCACTTGGCCTACCTCCAGCGACTGAACCACGGATGCAGAGATGGGTTGACCTCATGTCTCGACATGCTGGCCAACCTCAGATTTCCTTTTCTGATACTTTCTTCGAGTGGTTTGATCGTCAGGAGATGGTTTACGCCAAGTTTCCATATGCTGGCATGGATTTCCGGGGTGACCTAGATTTAGTGTTGTCGGCCGGCGAGCAGTGGGGTGCTATGGGTAAATCTTCTGACCATATCTCTATTTATTGTTCTTATAATGTTCTTATGCTTTCTCTGATCAAGACTAATCAAAACTCATGTGCTCATGTAGATATTGGACCAGTTCGACCAGCAGTACGCCGCAGAGAACCAGTAGCTGCTCCATCAGGAGAGGTTATGGGGAGGGCCATCCTTCGCGACCTTGACGTGGCCGAGACTCTTTCAACACTACAGGATTAGGTCGAGGGTCTCACTGTTGGTATCCCGGATGTGAGGACTGACGAGCTGCCTCTGCGGTTGCAACGACATACTACTGGCGTGCCGAGTTGATGGACTAGGCTTTTACACATGATTGCATAGGCGGTGACTTGATCACCAGCACCATTAGACTAGGGTGCCCCTTAGCATTTCGAGTTTTGGGTCATTTGACCGATTTTGTCTTGGTTACAGAAAATTATGTATAAATTATAAATAGTTATGTATATATTTTTTATTTTCGGATATTTATTTTGGTTAAGTTACATGATCCTGCTGCATATATTGATGTGATGTTTCTCTTTTATAAATGTCGCAAATGTTTATCTAAAACATAATTTGCCAATGAGTCTATTAATGTTTTTAAACTTATAGAAATATGTTGATATTGAATGAAATCGAACTGTCTTTCCAAAATCCAGACTCTTAGGAACATGCGATAGATAGCTGGATTCCGTAGTCTTTCCAAAATCCTGATTCTTAGGAACATGCGATAGATAGCTAGATTCCGTACAGAATAGATACTAGTGAGTTGTAGAATGATGAGTTATGAGTCTAGCCTGACGACAAGTCGACATATTCCATGTGTGATGGCATCAGAGAGGAGCTCTATCAACACGTTGTATTCAGCGATATTGTTCGTCGACTGACCAATACATATCCCTCTGAAACTTACTAACCCGCCACTGGGATCGAAAATGGCCCATGCCACAGAAGATAGGTTTTGGGAACTATGACTCGCTCCATCGGCATATCCAACAAATGATTCCAAGAGGTTAGAAATTTGCAACGAATGCAAAAAAGTGGATTACCTAACCAAAATAATTACTCTTAGCGAAAACAAAAATGTAACAAAAGCATAAGGATTACTACGCGGAATTAAGCATAGTAACATTTGATGTACAACCCGTTGCGAGGTTGCGTTAGTGGAATCCCATCATAGTCCATAAATTTGTAGCCTCCTTTTGCTAATACACGCTTAACAATATAGGGACCCATCCATAACTATTTGAATTTCCCTGCTACCAACTTATCGGATTCCTAGCCATAAAGTAAGACCAGGTCACCTTCTGAGAAGATGCGAGGTTTGACATTTTTGTCGAACTGTGCTTTGACTCGTTTCTTATGAGATTTGTTAGCCGAAACTGCATCGCAACGGGTTTCATCCAATTGGATTAGTTCCAAGAAACAAGCCTCTTCTTCTGAAGTTCTGGGGAGAAGGTCGACTGCGAGTTTGACGGACGAGATTTCACATTGAACTAGTAAGATTGCTTCGAGACCGTACACAAGCTGAAGAGGTGTAAACCTAGTTGCATTTCTTACCGATGTCTGGTATGCCTGCAAGGTCGAGTACAGGATCAGGTGCCGATTCCGTTTATGGACTCTGATCATTCTTTGTAGCATGCGCTTTAGGACCTTGTTGATTGCATCAACTTGTCTATTAGCTTGCAGATAGTACAGAGTAGAGATGTCATGGGACAGTCCTAATTTGGTAGCCAACTCAACCATCATGTGATTGCAAAAATGTGATCCATGATCTGTGACTATGGCCTGTGGAATGCCGAATCTGGAGACTACGTGATTGAAAAAGAAAAGGGCAGCCATTTCGCCACTGTTGTTTAATGTAGGCATCGCCTCGGCCCATTTGGTAAAATAGTCTACAGCGACTATGATATACCCATGACCCCCGGCCAAGGTGGGGTTACATGTCATGAAATCTATGCCCGATTTGGCGAATGGCCCAACAGCAACTACTAGTTGCAGCGGTGCGGGTGGTTTTCTGGTTTTGCTATCCAAAATTTCGCAAGCATGGCAACTTCTAACTACGGTTATGAAATCTTTGAACATTGTTGGATAGAAGTATCCTGCTCACAAAATTTTTTGCGCCGTAGAATAACCAGATTGATGCCCCCCACATGCGCCTAAATGACAATAATTCAGGACTTTTTCGGCCTCCATATGGGTGAGGCACCTCCGCAGAACTGTATCGATACCGCGATGGTAAAGGGTATCACCGACAATCACGTAGTCTTTCGCCTGGTATCGAATGCGTCGCTGTTTGGAGCATGAGGTATTAGACCTATATGTTTGTGTCTGGAGATAGATGATTATGTCTCCATACCACGGATTTCTTGAAGATATCAGAAATAAATTTTCATCCACAATTGCTTCTTCGGATGTTGCATTGTTGGATGATGATGGGAGATCACATAGTAACTCCGCGAATACCAGGGCTTTCTTTGATTTGGATTTTTTGAATTGCAGATCAAACTCTTGTAAAATTGCTATCCGTTTTGAATATTTTCCCCCCAGCAACTGTCGCGACAATATATAAGTCATGGGGCTACAATCTGATAAAATGGTAGTTTTTCTAAAGAGGACGTAGTGTCACAATATCTGTATCGCTTGAATAGCTATTAGGGCTAGCTTCTCAACGTAGGAGTATTTCATTTCCGTATCATATAAGTTTCGACTTAAATAATATATGGGATGTTCAATTCCATTATCCTCTTGAACTAAAACCATCGCTATGGTCATATCTGCTGTAGCCAGATATAGGTTAAAGTATTTTTGATAATCAGGAGCATACGTTAATGATGCTTTTATTAAAGATTGCTTCAAAGCATCAAAGGAAGCTTGTGCGACCTAATCCCAAATGAAGGGTACTTCTTTTTTCAATAGACGAGTATAACCTTTAGCTAGTTCAGCATAATTTGGAATGAACCTCTTAAGGAAGTTTGCTTTCCCTTGGAGTTTCTGAATCTGAAGCAAGTTTGAAGGTGGAGGAAAATCAACGATTGCCTAAACCTTACATGGGTCGAGACGAATCCCATCCTTTGAGACCACGAAGCCAAGTAAATGACCAGAACTGACACAAAACACACATTTGTTCAGGTTGAGTCGTATCTTGTAGTGTCGACATCGTAGAAATATCGCTCTCAAATGATGTGGATGATTGGTCCGCTTTCGCGAATGAGCTGGAAGATCGTTGAGATTGGTTGAACGATGTTCTTGATGTCATGGAAAGCATAGTTCATTGCTCTCTGAAAAGTTTCCCCTGCATTCTTTAAACCAAAGGGTAGCTTGCGATATGTGAACGTGCCCCACAGACAAATAAATGCAGTCTTTGACTAGTCCTGTGGGCGGATATTTATTTGATTATACCCGGAAAATCCATCCATAAATGAAAAGATTTCACATCCGGTGCATTCATCAATTATCTGGTCAATAAAGGGTGTAGGGTAGTTCTCTTTCAGACAAGCTTGATTTACATCCCTGTAATCGATGCACACTCTAATCGTTCCTTGTTTCTTCATCACAGGAACAATATTCGATACCCAATTGGTTAGAGGAACCGGGTAAATAAAACCAGCATGGAGAAGTTTTTCAACTTCTGCCTTGATGGCAATGACTTTCTTAGGGTGCACTTGTCGTAGCCGTTGTCGTACTAGTTTGACATCTGGATACATCTTAATTTCATGTTCAACTATGCTCGAGTCAATACCTAGCATTTCGTCATATGACCAAGCAAAGACATCTCTAAACTCGCGAAAGAGAGCGCTATATATTTCCAGTTTTGAAGAAGAACAAGATTTCCGACATGAATATTCTCTACAACATCTATTTTGGTTGAGATATTTATGGCAGTAGTCTCTTCAATATTGGATAGGTTTCTCTCAGAATCCACCATATTCACAGTATTCATCAGAAAGTCAAATACTGAAGAATGGTCTAGGTTGCTGGAATTATCTTATTTCCAATTCAGAAGATGGGAACGATGGTGGTAATCTTCCCATGGTGCCCCGTCAATCATCATCGATTGAATGATTCCTTCGTCTGTAGAGTGTACTTGCGACGAAGGATCTGAAGGGGTGTCATATTCCTTAGACCTATATATCCAAATGCTTGATGAGCGTAGATACGGGTTTGCCTCGCATGCTGAAAACATTGATTGCTAAAATATTTCCAGTGGGGTTAGAGGAAATACCTGCAGATGATCCATTTTAACATCGTTTTCTGACATCTTTTGAATGGAAGATATCATATTGTAGTTTCCCACATTAGCCACTTCCGCCAAATTGGTTGGAGCTGGTAGGGTAAAAGTTCCCATTAATGTGGGGTCTTTTAGTAGGCCTACTCCGATATTTTGAAGCGCATTAGGGCTTCCATGGATCGTTAGAATGCTTCCCATAACTTGTGAACTATTGGGGAGAAAATTTTGTTGGTCGATGATTGTAATTCCTCCTTGGGAAGGAAATGCAATTTTCCTAAAGTAGGTCGACACAACGGCTTCCATGGCATATAACCAGGGTCTTCCCTATAGGATGTTGTAATCAAGGTTTCCATCGATAACTTCAACATCAATTTCTACTGTTTTTCCCCCAGTTCAACTTGCAAGTTACTTAATATCCCATAGGGGGTGTATGTTTGTCCATCAAATGCTTTTAATGTTGTCGACGATCGCGACAAGGATGGAGACCCTAGAGTTTTCCAGCAACTTATTGACATAATACATGTGGATGCCCCCTCATTAATAATTGTTCTATGAACAGTTTTGTTGAGGGCTTTCACTTGAATGAGGAAAGCTAGTTGAGCTGGTAACTAAGGGTTGTATCCTTTGTGATTAAAGGACACAAGATTGGAATCCTTTGGGTCAATCCCACCTATTGCTGATAATAAAGCCTACTTTTGGGAGGGGAAATTTTGCAATACCTCAAGTGTCAACATCGTTAAGGGCGATTGGGCTAAATCCTCCACTATATTATAGCATTGTGCTGCTGTGGCATGACGATTAAACGTCGATTTGTGTACTACTCCCTTTGGAAGTTTTATCGTCAATTTAGGAATGATGGGTGGCACAACTTCAGTCGAAGTTGTTGTTGAACTGCTAGGTTGATCATTATCCTTGTTGTTCAACATCTGTGGATTCCCATAATCTTTATTCCTTGTCGATATGAGAGCATCATTCAGTTGCTTTGAAACTGAAAACATTAGCACTTGGGATGGGGAAGCATTTTCGCTAGCAACCAGATTTGTTCCTGGGTTCGGAAATGGATCAGTCAATACAGCCGAGGTTTTTGAACTTTTGAAGAATTCTCTAAGTTCATCTTTATATGGACATTCTCTAGTCTAGTGATTCTCATCACATATTAGGCATGGAATTTTTGGTCTCTTATCCCAAGAAGGGTTTGCAGAAGATTTTTCAAGAGATGACCCCTCCTGTTTCTTCTTCTTCCCTTTCTTTTTCTTCTTGCCTCCCAGTTGCTTGGGTTCTTTGCCTTTGTCTGTTGACATGACATTTACTTCCGAGGCTAGAATTTCTTCTTTTGTGTTTTGACTCAAAATCGTGTGGGCCTTTTTCAACGTATCCTTTACAGTTTTAGTGCTTGTCGTACCTATCACACCATTGCCGGCATGAGAGTATTTGTTTGATTTAGGAGGGGGAGGAACGAAAAATTCCAGTCTAGGAGCATCAGGGATTTTATCATAGAGCGTGCCAAACTGAGTATAAATAAAGTCTAGATATTGTTTACGAGCAATAACTTTCTCTTAAGTGACGACTCCTCCCTTTGCCACATCTTCTGTAATAGTAGGTAACAAGACTTAATAAACCATTCAGCCAATAGCTGATCAGGAACATACGTTTTTACCATTCTATGATGACATCACCATTCATGAATATGATCGGATATGTGAGTGGCCGTCGTTTGTTTGAAATTGGTAAGTAACTCAGTTCCTGTTTCGTACCTTATGTGTAACTGAAAATGGGTTAAAAAGGTTGTGGCTAGGGTACTGAAGTTATCAAATGAAGCTGTAGGCAATTCGATATACCACTTTGTTGCCGGACCAGTTAACGTTCGCTGGAAGAGGTGAAGTCTGATAGAATCATCATTGAGGGTGTTGGATGAACACCATAGATGAAAGGTCATCACATGATTTGATGGGTCTTCACCTGGATTTCCATTAAATTTAGGAATATCATATGGAAGTTTATGCGGAACCGCCAGCCACCAAAGGGCGTAGGCAATTGGATCATTCATTAGTCGATTTAGATCTGGTAACTCTAATGTTGCCACAAAAGGAAACTGTTGATTCAGGCTTGGCTAAGCATACCCAGGATAAGATGGAATTGCTTGAGCAGTTGGTGTTTGCATACCAACATAATGCATTTGATGCTGGTAACTTTGGTAAGGTTGATGGGCATAACCATTATGATATGGTTGATACAGCTGCCCATTACTTGCAAATACTTGTTGCTCATATCCTTGGTAATCTTATTTGAATTACGGTTGTTGGTATTGCACCAGCCATGGTTGTGAAGTCATGGGCTATTGTCCAGTACTGACTGTTTGACCAAGATGGGGGGTGGTGATCCCCATTTAAACCTGTGTCATTCCACTAGTTGGTGATTGCGGTTGTGTTGTAGGTACAAGAGGTTGTCTCATTATAACCTGTGAAACTTGAGGTTGGCATATAACTGGCAACACTTGTACTTGCGATACTGCCACAATAGCCGGTGTAGTGGTGATATTTGTCATATGTAAACTTTGTTGCATTGAGCATACAACTCTTGGTTGTTGAGGCAGGATTCGCACCCAACCGCTAGTTGTAATTCTAGCATAACCTAAATTCTGTTGTGAACTATCGCATGGTTGTCCTTTCGAGGAAGGCAATGAAAGGGTATACGACCCTCCATATGACATTAATCTAGTACTCAAAGGAATGATTTTCCTTTAGGGTCCGGTTTGCCCAAATTGACACTATGAAGGATCAATTTGTCGAGACTCAACGTAAGAGATTCCATATACAATTCCGGACGAACAAACAGGAACAGTCCATACTGTCGAAATAGCCCCTGGATGGACTCCATCCAGCAATTGAGAGCTGGTTGGGACAAATGGCTTGCTGGTGAACATTGTCCGAGTAGCAGCAGAAGTTTCTGCTACTGCTGTGTCGGGTAACATAGTCCTTGATGTCGACGTTTGTTCAGACATATTAAGCCTATCCAAAATATGCCTTAGCGATTCTTCAAGAACTTCCAATGGCGGGAGAATATCTTCTGATGAAGAAGGATACAGGGCAATCCCTGCTCCGAATTGCGTTGGATTGTTAGATGGAGGATCTTCCACAATCTCTACTATGACAATCAATCCAGGAGGAAGAGGTAGACTGTCAGGTCCGTAAAATATTTCTGGTGCTGAAGAAGATATAAGTTCTGCAGCAACAGACATTTGGCGAGTAACACCTTCCAAATCAGCTGTAGATGGAGCCGGTTCAGGAATAGAAGTGTTTACCATCACACTAGGATCAGTTATAATGTCCTTTTGTTGCTGTGGAATTTCTCCTATAGAGGTAGGGATACCAGAAATGTTCAGAGTAACCGGAGTCTCTGAGGATGTTGGAGTACTTGCTCCAACCAACCTAGGGGACTTTGATCCGGTAAAACGAGTTCACTTTGTCTGGAATGGTTTCGCTTCCAGAGTCAACGACGGTTTACTCGTAAGTCTCCATGAACGATGGCGTTTTGATTGACTTTCTTCCACGATTGCGGATTACTTGATCAACTCAAAATAAAAGGTGAAAATGTTTTCAAATTAAATGAATTTTAGATGCTTTGACACAACTTGTTTTTTCAATTTTTACGAGTCAAGAAAAAAAGAAAGATGACTCTAGTCGCCTTTGATTTTTAATGAGCCTAAAGTGACAAGTGCTCAGATGGACCTTTTCTTTTAAAGAGTCTAAAAAGGAACGAAAGAGACTTCTATGGAAATCTAGGCAGAGGGGATTACCAAACCAATCACAAAACTACAAAATACTTTTTATGGTATACCAGTCAATCTTCCCGAATGCTGTGTTCAATGCATTGCGATCGATAGGGTGGCAGGCACAGCTTCCTAAGGATAAAGGATGTAGCCTATTGTGGTTTCCCAATATATAGTTGATGGTATGTGGGAGCACAAGTCCGTATTGGAACTTGTCATCTCAGAGTGGAGGAATCACCCAACCAACAATGAAAACAATAGTTACTAGGTTTTACGACGCCGAAATACATCTTTAGCCTAGAATTCTAGATGTTATGGGTTAGGTTCCAAAGTGCTTTTAGATTCATTAAATTTATTTTATAGTTAATCTTGTTTAAAAATTTGCCTTTCAGGTTCACCGCGTGATGTGTATACAATTCCTAAAATGTAGTTTAAGATGATAAACAACTGTTTAATCTTCTTTTGGCAATGAAAATCCTAGCTACTAAGGAAAGAAAATTGAGAGTCTTTCAACAAAGAGCACAGAGCACACACTAAATGCACTGTCCTAAATCAAACCAAGTAGTCTAAATGCAAATTCGCATGCATGTATTTGTTTTCAGCCTTCTTAATGTATGAATGACGATAAGAAAGGTAAGTGCAAATCTAAATTATTTTCAAAGTGACAATACTTAACAAATTTCTTTTCAAAATGAAGTGAAGATAAGGGTGACACTTTGTGATTTCGAAATGAAAACTATTTTTTGACAATTTAAAAACTACTAATTCAAATCATATACAAGAGTAACAGTAAAATCGACTATCAAGAACAACGTGATTCTCTTCTATGACTGAAAATGACACTTACGAAACTTTCAAATTAAGAAACGACAACTCGACTACGCTACTTCTTTGCAAAAGAGAACTGAAAATGGTGCACAATACATAAAAACACTTATAGTTCTTTGCACAATAGAGGTGGAAAGATGGAAGAGAAGGGTGTTTTCACAGAGATATACTGACCACAGACAGCAAAACTCCTGAATAGAATTGAAAAGAGTGAAGAAAAACCAAAGTTTGAAGGTAAAATTAACCTCCCCTGACCATCGCACCTGTCACACAGGGAATCCAGTATGCATCTCACCTACTGTACATGGGAAGTGCGATGCATACAGACTACCTTGAAGGGAGGGTGCAATGGTACCAATGTGAGACTTTTAACCAGTCTTTGCTCACAATTTACAGTTCATTTCAGGGATTTAGGCAGAGTAAGTGATGTTCAGTAAATGTAAATCACAGGGGTTGATCTAAGGAGGTTACTAGAGCCACCACTTAGGGCAATTAGTATGTTTGCAGACCAATTGTTCAATTTATAAACAAAACCCAGAGGTAGACTGAAGCAACATTGATCTACTTTGCATTTGTATAACAAATGCAGTTCGAAGGCTAGTTAGCTTGACTTCAGGCTCCGTCTCTACGTTTATAAAAGAAACAAAGATAGACTAACAAAAAATCTATTCGCTCCCCAGCGGAGTTGCCATTTTTTTACTGGGAATAGTGTCCACTCAGAGCTGCTATTCCCACTAAGACTGGTAGCTATCTTAGAAACAAACAAGTAGAGACTACTTTCGTTTTCCTTTATGTAAATAGATAAGAGTGAAACAAAGGAAACCAACCTTAGTCTTGCGCTTGGTTCCTTACTTGATTCCTCTCCTTCCTAATAGATCTTTGTCGCTTCTTCTTCGTCTGCCTAGCTTCAAAGAGCACCTGTGGAATGAAAGCAGCATACTACTATCGAAGAACAGAGATCTATATTCATAAATAACACAGGACGAAATATGTATTAACCATACAAATGCATATACAATCAAACATACAAGAATATGGAGGAAAACTTGAATAGGTTTATTAATATCATGAATAGCAAGAGGATTACAACCAATAGTTCTGACCTAGCATCATTCTCCAATAAGAAATCCCTTATTCACCTCAAGTAAAACTTAGATCACCCAACACTATGAAGTTTCACCAAAAAACCAACAACACTTCTCTACAAGATACAAGATTCCAGCCTCTGGATCTCTATGATGAGGGATCCATATATAGATGATTGTAAGGGGTGAGTCATCTTCTGGGGTTTTGGTTAGTGTCCTCTCTTTGATAGTTCTTGATTCCGCATGGATATTGATGATCTTTTACTCATCCCCGGTTGAAAACAGAGAGGCAAGTGTTAGAGGGGAAACTTCTGGAAGATCCTATGATTTTCCACCTCGCAAACTGTCTCTGCCATTTATCCATTCTCGCCCATCGCACCCTACAAAGGGGCCATCCAGTATGCATTGCACCCATTACACTAGGAAGGTGATATGCATCGCGCCCTCTACACTGGGTATTCAGTATGGTCCAGTTTTGACCATTTCTGAGCAGTTTTTAGTGGAGAACTTC
>APFE031059094.1:0-78979 GCA_000404065.3 Pinus taeda
ACAAGATTTTCTTTTCCAGGTCGATCCTTGATTGTAATATCAAATTCCTGCAATAAAATCAGCCATCTGGTTATTCTGCCATTTGTGATAGGCTTGTTGTCTAAATATTTTATGGCAGAATGATCTGTGTACAAGATAACGAGATATCCAGTAATGTAATGTCTAAACTTATTGACAGCATGTATTACAGCTAGAAATTCTTTTTCAGTAACAGTGTAGTTTAATTCAACAGGGGATAAATTTTTGCTGATGTAATAAATTGCATATGGTTTTTTATCCTCTTCCTGCCCAAGGACTGCTCCAATGGCTATATCTGAGCCATCAGATGATATTTGAAATGGAAAATCCCAATTTGGTCCTTGAAGGATTGGGACTGTGGACACAAGCTTCTTCAGATCCTTGAAATCATGTTCACATTTTTCTGTCCAAAGAAAATCAACGTTACCAGTTAGTGCATACAAAGGTGCGGCAATATGCGAATAATGTTCTATAAACCTCCTATAATAACCATAAAATCTAGGAAAACTGCGTATCTCCGTTTGAGTGGTAGGAGTGGGAATAAGCAAAATTATTTGGATTTTCGCTGGGTGTACTTGAATGCCAGTTGCTGAAATATAATTTCCTAGGATAAGTCCTTCAGTCATCATCATATAGCATTTTTCATGGCTTAAACAAAGCCTGGTAGCAATGCAGCGTTGTAGGACTTTTTCTAGTGTATCCAATGCTGGATCAAAATCATCTCCATATGGTGTAAAGTCATCCATGTATACTTCAAGTCCTTCATTTATTAAGTCTGCAAAAATGCTGAGGATAGCTATTTGGAATGTGGTAGGAGCATTGCATAAGCCAAAAGGTAGAAATTGGTAGGCAAATGATTCCCAAGGACAAGTAAAAGTAGTTTTGTCTTGGTCTTCAGGGGCAATCTGAACCTGATTGTATCCACTGAAGCCATCCAAGAAAGAAAAGAATTTATTTCCTGCCAAAGTTTCTAATACCTGGTCGATGAATGGGAGAGGGAAGTGGTCTTTTTTGTTGCTTTATTTAGCTCTCTATAGTCCACACAGATTCTCCATTCCCCATTCTTTTTTAGTACCACCACAAGCGGAGAGACCCATTTACTATCAGAGATAGGATAGATGAAATTAACATCTAAAAGTTTTTGAAGTTTAGCTTTTACCACATCTTTTAGATAAGGATTTAGTCTCCTCTGAGGCTAACGAACAGGTCTCGCATATTTTTCTATATAAATGTGATGTGTAAATAACTGGGGGTCAATTCCTTTCATATCAGGGTAGTCCCATGCAAATGCTTCTTTATATTTCCTTAACAAATGGATGAGCTTCATTTCTTGTTCGGATGTGAGCTTCGCATTAATGTTTAAGGTTTTTCCCGATTCAATTTCCACAATTTTACTATTTGCAACATAGGTAACAGATATTGTATGATCATGTGTATCTTTAAGAGGATCTTCTTCTAATTCACTATCAAATGCTGCCTTTATCATGTGACATTGTGTGCAGGATGTGAATTCAGTTTGACTAATAAAATTATTAATGGCATCGTCTTCTGTTTGGTCTTTGAAATCAAGTGCCTATTGTATAGTTAATGGAGATCTAATGTTATTAGTAAGGTATGATATAGGGTGCCTATTAGTTTTGATTATTGTGACACTTGGCTGCACTGGAGGATATAGAACTAAGTTCTTGATATTTGCTCCTCTGGTTATGGTCATATTTCCTTGCTGGCAGCCAATATAAGCATCGACAGTGGCAAGCCAAGGTCTACCTAAAATCAATGGATGTCCATCAAGTCGGGTTTTGGGATTTATTATTAAAAAATCAGTTGGATATTCCCAGGAATCAACAGAGACCATGACATCATGTAGTGTGCCCTCTAGCCTAACCACAGATTGGTCAGCCAATTCTAGCAAGGTAGAGGTGGGTTCTACATATGTAATGCCTAGCTTTTGGCAAGTAGTGGTTGTTAAGATATTGATTTCAGCTCCATGATCAACTAAGGCATTGGAAAGGGTCCGACCACAAATTTGCACAGTTACTATTGGATTTCCTGGGTCTTCGTATTTAATGGGTGTTTCTTTTCATGATAATAAGTCAGATAGAGTGCCAACTACTTGGACTCTTGGATTATTTGTTATATTCCTCCTTGGTTTCTTTATACACAATTCTTTGATAGTTATTGTGTATATCGGGATGTCTTGAATGGATTGGAGGAATGGAATTTTTATGTACAAATTTTGTAATTCTCCCAGACTGTCAAAATCAGGATATTGTATAGGTCGAGGTATGATTAATCATTCTGGGAATGAGGGAGAGGATGTGGTTGCTTGATTATGAGATTGTTGTTTATTCACATCCTCTTCTTGTGATAGATGTTCTTTGGGTAACTGATTTTCAACCTGAACTGTCTTATCTCCCTCGGTTTCAATAATACGCCAAGATCTTAACTGAAGATCATTACACTCCCTCAGATCGACTTCTATTTCTGGTGTTTCTATTATTTGGACAGATTGGACCGGTTTGTTATTTGGATTGGGGTTGGGTTGGGCTGGGAGTTGCAGTTTCAGATTAGACTGGGGATTTTGTTGTAAGGCTGGCAGTGTAGGTTGAGGGAGTGGAATGGTTCCTACTGGTTGATGCATCAGTCTCTGCCAGTTTGTCTGCCAGGCTGAACTTTGTGAAGTAGGGGGAGTCCATTGTGGTGGGTATGCGTTACTTTGCCAATATGATGGGGTATAAGGAAGATTTGACCAACCAGATTGGCTTTCCTGATTCAACTACGGGGCTGAAGAAGGAAACGATTGTGGTGACCAGTTTGGAAACGGGGATTGAAATTGATTTTGCCACATATTATATTGTTGAGCATTATACCGTGGAGGCGGAAAAGAAGAAGTTGGGTTTGGAAACATACCAGATTGTCATGGCTACCACTGACAGCACTGGTTGAGCAAATACACTGATTCTGGCTCTTCTTCTGCTTCTTTATATACTACTTTTAATCCGGGAAGTGTGGGACAACTTTCTGTAAGGTGATCTTTTGTGCAGAGGGGGCATGTTTGGACTGCATCCAGTGGACACTCCTTATGACTATGCTTTTTCCTGCATCAGGGACAGAAGATTGCCAAATTCTATTCTGCCTCCATTTGATTTTGTTTGGCCTGCATAATATCAAGTTGTGTAGTTAGTGTCCCTAGTATATCAGTTTTAAAATTTTCCAATAAATTTCCAATTTCTACACGCGTTACTCCTTCTGTCGAAATTTTATTATCTCTTACAAACCGATCATGTTCTACCGGTTTTAATCTTGTGCTGCCTCTCGAGCTCTTGATACATAAATCAATAATGTCAGCAAAATTTTCTTGATAAATATCTACTTTTCCCATAATGTTTAATGTTTCAATCCATTGTTCCTTCATGCCCCTTATTAATGTTGTTTTTAACACATTATCAGGTAAAGGCAGTGATGCATAAGGAGATATTTGAAGATTATACTGAAAACGTTCCACATACTCCTCTAATGTTTCATTTGGTCTAGCTATCATCTGGAATATTTAGTCCTTCAGTTATCTAGACCTACAATAGTCCTGATATTTTTTTAGAAAAGATTCTTTCATTTGATCCCAGTTATTTATAAACCCGCCACCTAATCCCATAAACCATCTTAAAGCAGCCCCTTTTAATGTAGAGGGAAATAATTTCAATTTCTGGGGGTCGGTGGTGTAATCATATCCCCTGCACACTACATCGAATTCAAATAGAAATGCATCTGGGTCTTCTGATGTAAGACCGTGGAATGTAGGGATATGTTGAAGATGGATTGCTTTCATAGGCTCATTTGCTGCAGAATCCACTATGGGGTATTGTAATGTAGAGGTTTGGGTGTTTGGCTAGTTTTGAGCCATTTGATCGAATATATGCCAATAACCTTCTGGGATATCTAGGAGGGTATTCCTAGGTTGAGGGGAATGGTTTTAACAGGAATGGTTTTAATAGCACTTCCTCTATCTGGGATAATCAGAGTGCATAATGTCTGAGGAGATTGAGTTTCTTAAAAAATGATTTTTGTAGAACTTCCCTTTTCTAGGCTATTCAATGGCTAAGTTGTCCCAAGAGGAGATCTTGGTTCCTCGGTTTCCCCTGTCTCTCCTCCTCCTTCACAAAGATTACTGAAATTCCCTTCCTGCAATAGTTTTGGAGTAGAATTTTCGATTTCTCGAAAGTCCTGCTCTTCAGTTTGGCTACGCACCTTAGCAAAGGCTATAGATGGTGATCTTGTGGCCTGAAGGGAATTAGTAGGCTATCTAGAAATAACTTTTCTTTGTCTTGAATATTTCGTCTATGAAGGTTGGTTGGCCAAGGGTCACCAACCCCTTAGCTTTTTCTGGCTTGGGTAGAGATTTGGAATTCTTTTCTGGCTTTTTCTGCTTAATCATGCACACAAATTAACTACTAAATTCTACCCAAACAAAACAACAACAAATCTGTAGGAAAGCGGGTAGAGGAGCAGGGCTATTACATGCTCCACATGTAGGTTCTTACCTTCCATTTTTTAAACCCAATTCTTTCCTAGCAGGTTCGTACACTACTTTGAAAAAAGAACAAATGGCTACACTCTTTCCCCGGCAATGGTGCCAAAATGTCAAGCTATAAAAAGGGTCTCTTTCACCTCTAATTACCTCACATTAATATGTCAATCCGGGAACGTTTTGTTATTTCAAAGAGTGTCTTAGTCTGAGGCTATCATTTGCCAGAGTAATGCTAGTAGTACAATGTTGGAAAATACAAGGGTAAACAGATGCTTGTTTATAGCTAACTACTTCTAAAGATTAAACCACACATTCAGAAAAATAAGCAATTTATCAGTCAAGGGTTTAGTAGAAATAACTCATCCCTTTGTAAACTAATGGAAGAGGAAACTATAGAATAGATCGTGGATCTGGGAGCCAGACAATAGATGTCAATGCTCACTACAGCCTGGGATCGTTCTTCACACCAAAATAACAAATGACAGGAAATGAAACGACAGATAAGAAATGGAACAACAATTAAGAAATAGAATAAAAAACCTGAAATGGAACAGCAAACAAGAAACTGTAACAACAACTAGGTCTAACAAGCAGTAACACCTTAGTCTACAAGATCAAATGCACTAATTGTAATCTACAGGAATCAAACGATAATCCTTCGCTCTTAAGGACAGATTGAACAACACTGATGAATGATGAATTATAGAACAACGCTTGAGAACCATATATACACATGACACACCTTAATAGTAATTTGATCCAGTTATCAATCTCAATTAGAAAGAGTACGACTGCATTTCAAAATAGAACAACATTGTTTATAGATCCAACAATTGCAAAGAACATAACTCCCAAGATGAATTCCGTAATGTCAATGAACAAGTGCACAACACAAAGACTCTGTAATTAAACATCAACAATATTATGTAAAGACTAGCAGTATTATATCAACACTTAAAAGAACAGTGATACGATGCAGAGTCAATACAATAGTTCCGTCTTTATAAACCTTAATAAATTAAACATAACAGAGCATGTGATGTAAACTTACAAAACACATCAGATTACCAAATAATGTTGATAAGCAAACCACGCATAAACCAAACATAATAGTACAGGAGCAAGTGTCCTCTAGGGCCGGGCCCTTAGCCTCCAGGGGTATGCCGCTTGAAGTTATTCCAGACTCAGAGATGAAATAGCAACCAAGTTTGTATTAATGCATAAAGTGGAATTACAATTGATCAGTTCTTAACGAGACTCGATGATCAAAGTTTTGATCTTAAAAGAAATTACATAAAACATAACAGATTCTAACTCCCCTCGAGCTAACAGTGTTGACCCTTTTATAATGGTGAAGGCGGAGATATCTAGGTGCAAAAATAGTTAAAGCAGCAATCCCTCAGGATCAAGGATCCTGAGGGATTCGGCAAACCGTTAGTCCTCAGTCATCTCTTTTCTTTCCTGCACCGAGCCGATATCTCCACTTCGTTTCCAGGGCTGATTCGCTTTGATTTGTTTTGCATTGTTTGCATACAGTTCCCCGTAAAAGGGACAATGGTTAACCTGTCCTTGTCCTTTCCTTTGGAACAACAATTTCTCGTTTTTCCTTCTTTCTGCATAAGGAAATGACAATTGTCAGTGTTTTCGTCTTGCATATTAATCTCACAGGTTTATTACAATTCCTTATCATTTTCCTAGTTCATGATGCAAAAGGTTTGTATGTTCTAATGAAAATGTGCTGAAATAATTACCAAAAACATACCTTCTTCAGTACTCCACAGCGATGTATTGTGATACCAAGAAATGCCATGATTGGATAGAGTGTTGGACATACATGGCTTTGTTGAGGCATATTGAGCTGGAGGTTTGGATAGTAGAATATCTATAAATGGTATGTGTTTAACCTATTCGGAGGAGCAAACTATTGGATGAGCAAAAGATAATCTATCGTGGCACTCTCAACTATAGAAGCTTAATACATGGTAGCCACTCATGCTAGCAAGGAAGAAATATGGTTATAGATATTATGTTTAGATATTGGTTTGGTACAAGCTACAAGGATATATTGTGACAGTCAGAGTGCAATCTTCCTAAAAAAGAACCCATCTTACCATTCAAAGACAAAGCATATTGATTTTAAGTATCCCTTCATAAAGAGATATGATTGAAGACAAGAAGGTGTTGCTAGGAAAGGTGGACACTTTAATTAATGTTGCAGATTCATTAACAAAATATCTGAGCATTGTGAAGTTCTCTTGGTGTAGAGAAACAATGCGTATTATTTCCCTATATTATTAATCATGTACTCTTGTGATCATGTGCAAGGAAAACAAGTGGGATAATGTTGGGCACATGTTATATTCATTGCATGACTATTTCTACATGTTGTACAATGCATGATGCATAGTTAGGATGTCAGAAGGGTGGTGGAAGCCCCTCCTAGTTGGGGGGTTCGAGAGTAGTTCCCTTGAAAAAAATTGGATGGTTTTTTGTGTCTATTTTTGGTGTTTTTTGGCACATGATTTTGCTAAAAGAAGTTTTCTGGTACATGCTTGTTTTTCATGTATTTTTGTGGTTTCAGTTAAGGAACTATGGTTGTATTTTAATTTATGGTAAATGGACTGGTAGTTCATGGATGACACAAGATATGTACATTGTATTATGACACTATACATAAGAATATATATTGAAAAATATTATTGGTTTTCCTGGTTTTTGGTTTCTGGCATAAAATTTGTATGTTTAGGTGTGTGTTTACCATTGTGTCTTTTCTATTTTATTGAGAATCTATATGCAAAAATTAATTATACTAGTTAAAAACCTACATCTACTATGACCTTAAACTTGGATATGTTTGAAGACATATATTATGGCCCTTGGTTTGTAAATTAAGGTCCTAATCAAAATTCATTATTAGTTTAAAGGCTATATTAGGAGGTTGAATAGAACCTTCCATGGGGTTATTTTATTATAATTGTACCCTTAGTACCCTACATATATACTTAGAAAACCTAGTTATAGGATAATCAAATCTTGTCTTGTGCATTTTATTCATTATAAAAGGAGGCTTCCCTTTTGAAGTGGACTATAAATATTGGTTTCTTATAATTTTTAAGGTGCAAGTTTGATAACATTTTGTATTAGAGTAGACAAACCTAGGGTTTGCTTGCTACAAATAAATCATCTTGGTATTTTCACTATAACGTTTTTCATGGGACATTTCCTATGGTGAAATTTTGAGGATATTGAGGAGAGATATCTAGGAACATATGGTTACAATTTCATATTTTTGTTTGGTATGCTTTCCTAGATATATTCAGCGGAAGTTAGGGTTTGTGATTGGTTTTAAAATATGATTCAAATGAATCATTTTGACATTTTTTCTCTAATTTTTTTCCAGGACATTTCAGAAAATGAAATTTGGAGATAGTTGAGAATACATATCAACTTACATCTCATAAAAGTTTGATATTATGGTTTTCTATGCTTTCAATATATACCCTATGACAAGCCCAGGTTAAAAGTTCATGTAATAAAAGTTAATAAAGGCAAAATAAGACCAAGGTAAAGGGACACTTATTCCAAGCTAAATGTTGGGCAAAATATCCTAGTGGGAATCACTTGTTGTGTATTATGGCTAAGGGGAAATTGGCAAAGGCAATGGCAAAGGATTTGAAAAGTAAAAAGGTATCATTGACATTTTATTTTATGAAAATAAACGAAAATAGGATAAAAGGGAGGTGAAAGGTCACAGGTTGCATGTGAGGAGAAAATTGAAGGAAAATTAAGGAAAAATAAAGAAATTAGAGGCATCAATAATAAAAATGCATCAGAGCATCAGTTTGTAGCCTTTTTTCAGTTCATTTTTAGAATTGGTTTTCAAAGAGGATAAGAGCACCAAGAGGATAAGGAAAGAAAACAAGTAAAGGAAGGACAAGGAAGGACAAGGAGAACAAGGATCATGCAAGGAAATGTTGGATCAAGCAACTTCAATAGGAATACTTGCAGGTAGCATGTTGAATGTATGATTTCCTAGTTGGTTTTGGCATGCATGGTATGTGAATGTGTGTATTTGGTTTCATTTTTGTCGGTGTCATGGATTTTTTTGAGTTTTGACAATGGTTTTTAACTTTTCCTTTCCATATCTAGATAACCATGGTGTGATGGGATTCCTTCTCGGTTGAGCTCTGGATTGTTGGAAGGTTTTGGATCTGGGTGAGATGGTCTCAAGAAAATCTCAAGAGTTGGGGGTGGAGATGGTATTCTTTGAGAATCCCTCAACAGGTGGTTGGAGATAGGAAAATTCCACAAGGGATGGTGAAGGAATTCTAAGGCATCCAAACTTAGTTTAGTTTTGTGATCTTGGAGCCAATTTAGGTGATATCATGGTATGGTGAGGGTGGAGGTGGTTTAACCTATGGATTCCCTTGGTTTTTTATGATTGGTTTATCCCATGAGATCCCACATTCATGCTTGGAATATGGCGCAGGGGTGATTGGATGAAAGAAAGATTTGGTTCAACCCAATCTATGGTCGAGTGGTACATGGAAGTCCCTCACTTACTTGGATTTTGCATATTCTTAATAAGAGCTAAGTTTCTCTTGTATTTGATAAGTAAATGTACTTGTTTTTATGTGGCTTTAATGTTTGTTCTATCATTGTTATCTATTTGGTTATATGTTGGTTATATGTTGGTTATAAGCATGGTTATATAACATATCTAAGTATGGCCCTTATCACATTTCATTCAATGAATGTCCAGTTAATGAATGCATGACCTAATTGGTTTTATGACAACTATTGTGAGAAGGCATAAATCCTTCTTGTTAAACCTCAAATAAGTTTTCATATCTTTATGTTCAGATATGCATTCATAACACATAGGTTGCATGTTCATCATGTGTTTGAAAGAATTTCAGTCCTGGTTGGGAGAGATCAGGTCAAGTCTTGGTTTACGGTTTGGTTTAGAAGCCTTGTTTCTATGTGATTAATCATTTCTAGAAGTTTCACTGAGTTTTAGGCAAGGGCCTGAGTCCTAGCCCTGAAAAAGTGGCTTAGAATTTGGGGTCCCTGGCATAGAACTGACTGAAAAAGTCCACAGTCACTGGGAAGGAAGCCTATGGGAGCGATTAGAGGGTTGTAGTCACTTGGAGGCCTTAGTAAGGGAGTGACTAAGGCTCTAGGTCAGTGAAAATGAGAGTTAGTTTAGGTGTTGGACACCTGGAGGAGTTTGGTTTCTCCTGGAGGTCCTGTGGCACTCGAGGGAGGTTAATGAAGTCTTAAGTTGTCAACTCCAATTCCTTAAGGTCATATAGGAGGTTAAGTCTTATCATAGTGAACCTCAAATCTTGTTTACGATGGGAAAACTAGTGAAAGTGGGTAAATGTGAGAAGATGTGGGTTACAAGGTGGTATCATAGCAAGTTTCGCTCTCTTTGGGTAAAATGTGATGTCGTCATGGTTATGGTTGTAATGCATGGGGTCATAGTATACAATTAGTATGGTCATGCATGTTATTGCTATATTGATTTGATTATCATTATGTATATATTAGCATGATACATGATAATATGGACTAATTTTGTAGATGAGATAAGCCTCCCTTGAACATGAATGAGGTATGGTTTTTATTTTGGTATCTATTTGGTTTATCTAACACAATCTACTTGCAGGAAGAAGAGAATCAAAGATGACAAGAAAAATGGTAGACTATAGTTCTTGTAACTGTCCCTAGATATCAGTTGGGCATCAAGGAGATGAGTATTATCTTGGTATAGAAGATATATTGAGGAGTTTGAGGGTAGGGATAAGAAGTTGCAAAGAAGACAATGACAGGTTGGTTGAGGCTTAGGAAAGACTTGCAAGGGTTTAGGAAAAGAAGGTGGAATTCAATGCAGTTATTCTTTAGAGCTTGTCGGAATTGCAGAGATAGGGACCGTTGAGAATCATTCAACAGCAAGAAGAGGAAACTAATGGAGCCTATGGTAGCAAGTCTTGGTCTGGATATAGGTTGGATAAAGGGGATACAATCAGAGGTGACATATCACTGGATACACCAACAAGAGGACTGGTATGTATGGGCACCATTCTAGTTCCTCATCCAGGAGACATTATCATCATAATCACCGTCATCATCCTTATAGGAGGAGTGAGTACCTTCCAGAGGAGTTCAAGAAAGTCAAACCTCCAACATTCGATGGAGAGATGAAGAAGTCAGAAGATGCAAAGGCATGGTTGCTTGGGATGATGAAATTATTCAGATTACATAGCCATTCAGAGAACATGAAAGCCAATATAACCACCTTCAATCTCAAAGGGAATGCAAATATCTGGTGCGAAGATGTGAAGAATGTTAGAAGCATTTGGGAGAAAGGGCTGATTTGGGATGAGTTTGAGAGACTCTTCAAGAAGAAGTACCTAATGGAGAGGTATTATGATGACAGAGCTAAGGATTTCTATGAGCTGCATATGGGTTCTCTAATAGATGATGAGTATACTAGTAGGTTCCTGGAGCTGTTGAGGTATGTACCTTACCTCAAGTATGAGAAGGCTAAGATTCATAGATTCATCAGTGGGTTTCCAACAACATATAGAGACTGGATTGAGTTTGATGAGCCTAGATCATTGGAGGAGGCCATCCAAAAGTTGAAGCATTGTTATGAGCAGTCAAAGAGAAAAGATGAGACTAAGTGTGATTTAAAGGGGAAAGAGAAAGTTAAATGGAAGTGGCCACCGAAGAAAGGAAGACCTTAGGATGTGGGTGAGAAAGAAAATGTTTCTCCTTACAAGAAGTTCAATGCAATTGAGAAGGGACATGGGTCACAAACTTGAGAGTAGTAGACTAGAGGTGACATTAGGGGATCGTTGTAGTGTTGGACATGTGGCAAATATCATCGCAAGAAAGATTGTCCATTGTACCAAGGTGGAAGACCTAAAATATATAGTTATCAGGAGGCACAAATAGTTGGGGATGTTGGTCATAGAATTCCTCAGATTTATGTAGCTATGGACAACAAGTAGGTAGATCACTAGGCATCCATTGTTGAGATGGAAGGTAAGCTTTGTGGTCAAGTTGTTTTTATTTTTATTGACCCTAGATATAATTATAGCTATGTTAATCTTGACCTAGTGGATAAATGTTGCTTGAGAAAAAAAGTGCATGCTAAGTCTTGGTTGGTGCAGTTGGCTACAGGTACTAAGAAGAGGGTTCATCACTAGGTAAGAGCTTGTGCATTTGAGCTGAGTGGTATTCCTACAATAGTACAATAGTATGCTTTTGGGTATGGATTGGTTGTATCTTCACAAGACCAAAGTAGATTGTTACGACAAGGTTATTGAGAGCTTGGATGATAATGGGGAAAAGATAATTTTGCAAGGAAAGAATATGCCTACATCATTTATTATGGTCACAGTTATGTAGATGAAACACATTTGTAGGAAAGGGTGTGTAATGTTTGCACTTCATATTTCTAGTGACAAGGGTAAGAATGTTGAGGATTCATAAATATTCAAGAGGTACCTTGTATTAAAATAGTTTCAATATGTGTTTCCAGCATAGATCCCAGAGTTTCCTTCCCACAAGGAAGTGGAATTTTCAATTGATTTGGCACCAGGGGCAACACTAGGATCAAAGGCACCTTACAAGTTTGGCACACCAAAGTTAGTAGAGTTGAAGTTGCAACTGAAGCAAATGATTGATAAGCGATACATTAGGCCAAATGTATCGCCTTGAGGTGAACCAATATTGTTCATGAAGAAGAAGGATGGTGCCCTCATGTTGTGCATTGATTATAGGAATTTGAACAAGGTGGTGATCAATAACAGGTACCCATTGCCGAGGATTGATGACTTGTTTGATTAGTTAAGGGAGCAACAATGTTTGCTTAAAATCATGCAAAGGGATCCAAAAATGCTCTTGGAATCTTCAAAAGTGCTTAAGATCATCCCAATATTGAAACAAGCGAGGGAGGAGAGCCCTTGGAAGGGAAGAAATGCACTATCGGGAGGCTAAAACACTTCAAAATCAGTGAAAAACCCTTATCGTAGGCTTGAAACCCAAGAATGTATAGCAACCGTTAGATCTGGCTGATCAATGACCCAAATCTAAGTGGAAAATCGAAAATCAATGGCCGCAGGTACTGGCAATCAGTGCTGGACACGACCGATCAATGATCGTCGATGATCAGATTGGCGGGTCGCAATTGGCGGTGGCAAATCGACGGTATTGGCACAAACCAGGGGGAACGAGTGACTACGATCGACGATTAAACGTGGACCATCGATCACACACACAGATCGATGGCCCACGTTACATCGCCAGATCGTTATCAGTGGAAACCAAGAGGTGGGGCCTTTATATTTATATATGTGCTACCCGATTTTGCAGACCCGACGACATTAGATAAATTTTTAGGTTCACGCCACGACCGATTTTAATGCATTTTTTTATGTATTTCGTTATATAATGAAATATAAAGGGAGCATTAGCTAGTGCGATTACGATGAGCCCCGAACCCGAAAGGGTCCAAGAAGTGGAATGTATGATAGTTGAAATCCACCAGGGTCGTTTTTCATAAATTTTCAATGTTTTGACATATTTCCAATATGAAGAGAAAATCACAAATAAGCGGGATTTCGGGCGAGCTGTGGGTGATAAGTGGTTTAGGTCGAGCTCCGCCCAATGCCATACAGCTGCTGCCATGTGTCCAAGACGAGGAGAGAGAAAACTACCCTCATCAGGCGGTTAACTCCAGTACAAAAGAGGCGCCTAAAATGGATCATCACCATTGGATCTGGGACTCCCCAGATCAACGGTGGAGATGTGTTGTCACTGCAAAGGCGGACCCAACAGGAGAATAAGCCATTTCTAAGGATTTCTTAAGTCTGAAAAGGATAGAGGTGGGCAGGATTTTCAGAGTTTCACTATGTTTTCTGTTTAAAATAGAAAATAATCATGTATTAACAGAAAGGGGCCATTAAAGGGATTATAAGGGCTCGAAGACCCATTCCACCATATAATAGAGCCCATGAGACATATTGTCGGGAAGCAGGAGCCCGAAAAGGGAAAGAGAAGGGCCGCAACACGCTACAAACCGAATCAACCAAGATTAGGGAGCATCAACAACACAACCAGCGCAATAGCCACACCAACAAACGTTATGGAGCATCTCTGGCACATGATAACTCCTAGACAGTGCAACATGCCACCAAAAATATTTGAAAGCAATTACTCTGTTGTCAGAAGAAGAAAAATCCGATCCCATGCTTTCCTAGAGGGCATCAAATCAGCTAATAATGCATATCAGGTAGATTAAGACTCCGAGCCTTCTAGAGAGCTGAGGAGCATTGTAAACAAGAGATAAATAGATGCAAGTAAGATGTAATAGAGGTTCAACTTTTGGAGATTATTCCTCCTCTGTTCATTCAAGCTTATCACCTTCATTCTAGCAATATAAGCTTCTTTTTCCATTATATGTTCAATGCCCATTCTCTTTTCCATTCTAGGCATGCACTTGAATAGTTTGTTCATGTTTGCTTTGTGTCTAAGGCCAGACAACTTTCATCTTATCTTTTCTTTGATATATTAGATTTGCAAGCTTCTTTGCTACTTGTAGCTAGCTATCCATATGTGGTCATATATGCATCTACTAGTACAGTCAATATTCTCTTTTGCTGCCTGTAGCTAGCCATTGATGTATGTTTATGTATGCAATCTACTAGTATAGTCAGTGTTCTCCATCTGTCCATTGAATTTATAACTTGTTGAGCATTAGTGGTCTAAAGCCTTGTATTGGTGAGAGTGTTCATGCATGCATTGAGTGAAAACAGAGCTGAATTGGTTATCTAACTTGATCCAAACCATCATTTATTCCAATAGTTCAGAGAACAATATTGAAAATTATATGTTACTAGGCATCTTCGAGCTACAAACTAGGAGAGTTTCTTGGAGCGTTAACATAATCGACGCCATTGCCGGGGACAAGAAACTGAAGCTCAGCTTCCCCGGGAAATGACATAGATCTAGCTTTGATGATAGACAAAGTCTGGGCAATTTTTTGGTTGTAATTGGTTGTAATCATCTATCTGGTAACTCTACTAGAGGCTGAACCTCTTGGCGACTCCACTTCATAGTTCTAGCTTAGTTTGTGAGACATACTCGGAGAAATCCTCAGAAGCTACAAGTTGACCCAATACCTAACCCTGAAAAGATCATCAAAGAAAGAAAGGTACTACCAAAAGGAGCATAAGGTAAACCTAAATAATCTCCTATCTCTCTTCAAGAATGGCCTGTAATAGAAAAAATACATGTTGAGAGTATAGATTCTAATACTAGCAGCGAAGAAAAACTCTTAGAGATTAATAAAGTTCCTTATTCTTTAGGTTCTCCTTTTGTTTCCAGCCCAAAGGAAACCTCACCTCCTATCCATCATACTCCTTTAGTCGTGTCAGTCAATCCTCAGCCCTCTATCATTCAGACTACCAGTACTCTTTTAGCCACCACAGCTATGGCAGGTCCACAAGCACCTACCAAAATGGAAAGAATCATAGCTACTAGGTATGGACCTCTAATACTGTACACTCCTTTGAATGCCATGCCTACTTGAGAATATCAGAAATATAGGCCTAAGTTCACTAGGACTAAAGGTGTTACTGCTGAAGAAGATCTTGAGTCATTCTATAGCTATGTTGATAATATGGACATTAGTGAAGATGATGTGTGGATGAGAGTCTTTGTCCAAAGCCTAAATGGAGAGGCTATAAAATGGTTCAAAGAACTAACCCCAAGATCTATAGCAGATATTGAAGCTTTAGATGATGCATTCCTAAAGCATTGGGGGGATTAGAAGGATCTCCTCTACTACCACACTGAGTTTGGGAACTTAAAGAGGGAAAACAGTGAGTTGTTGTCTAATTTTAATAAGATGTTTAATCGTATGTACAACAAGATACCAGTTGAAGTAAAACCCACCACTACCTCTGTTAAACTCACCTATGCCAGTGCTCTTGATTCAAACTTATGCCTATTGTTGAGAGAGAGGTGATGTGCTACTTTGGCTGACATGCATAATGCAACCTTGTAAGTAAAATCAAACATCATAGCTGCAGAGAAGCACAAGGGAAATGTTGATAGAAGAAGACAGAGGGGCCAGTCTTCATCATCCTCTGATCCTAAGATAGATAAAATGGCCAAGATGATAGAGTCATTAGCCTTTGAAGTTTCCAAATTAAAGGTTGAGCAACATTATGGGAAGGAAAGAGTCCCTAACGCCCTTACTCCTCTAAATCAAAATCCATATAGAAGACCTAATGAGAAGTTGCAGAATATGCAACGAAGCAAAGAGGCCAATGAAGACCAAAGGGTGAAGACCCCTTTTCAAAATGCAGTCATGGAAGAATAGCAGTTTGAAGAAGATGAGGAGATCCATTGTATGGAAGACAAAGGCAACGCCACTTTTTTAACCAAATATACCTATGAGAAGTCATTATTCAATGACCAAATCAACCAGGAATGGGATGGTGAAGTTGTTCTACAAACTGAAGATCAGTAAATATATAATCTGAAGTCAAAGATGAATAATATCAAGGAGACTCCTGTTCATAAAGTTGTTGTCCCTACAGAACAACAAGCTAATAAGCAGAAGAAACTAGTAGTTGATCCTATCATCCTCAAAGCTCCAACCATAGAGGTAAGAGGCCTTGACAAGTCCCCTTCTTCTCTTAGTTTTCAATCAAAAAATCAGAAGCCAACAATACCTATGCCTCTGATTGAACCAATGAAGATTGAGTCCTTCAAGAAATCTATCCTTGAGGCTCCTGAGCCTAATGCCATCCAAGCTTCCTCTGACTATGTAAATCTGCAAGATGACCAAGCAATTGTTATTCTCAGCCCAATGATTGAAAATTGTGAAGACAACTCCCCATCATTCGATGTTTCTCTGTCTATTCATGATGAAATCCTTCATAATTGCCCTCTAGACACTGGAGCCAACCATAATTCAATGCGCAAGGCTATCATGGATAAGCTCGGTCTTGACATTACCGAGCCTTATCAGTTGGCCTCTATGCAACTTAAGAAACCAGTTTTCTAGATCACAGTGGAAGAAGGCCCACAGATTTGGGACATGTTCTTTGATGGGGCTTGCTCTAAGGAAGCTGGAGGAACAGGTGAAGTCCTTGTGTCCCCCATAGAGGAATACATTAATCCATCTTTTAGATTAACTTTTTAGGTCACAAATGACACAACAGAGTATGAAGCAGACCTTATCATTCAACAGGTGTACAAAACATTCCATGCAAAACATCCAAGGCTGAAAGCATACAGAGATGAGGTGAAATATAGACCATCTCTGCTTGGTGATACCAAATGTTGGAAAGTTTTTGAAGTAGAGGATCAAATGAATAGGCTTTTGCAAGTCTTTGATGAATTGGTTGATATGCACATTGACCAAGAGAAAGAAACCTTTCATAGAAAGGTAAAAAGGGTCAATTTTCAGTTTAGTGACTGTTTTCTCAAAAGGAATGCATCAAAGGAAGGAGGAGATGTTTTTGATGGCCCATTCAATGGGATGTTCTTCAAAATTTATTTTAGTTAAGGCTTTCAAGCCTTGATATTGTAGATATGTTGTTTTTGATTTTTTATTTCATGCTAAATAGACTCCATGCCCAATGCAACACTAGGAGGAAGATTTGATCTTGTTTTTTACAGGAAAGGCATTGATCTGTAGTTATTGAAACCTTAGAGGGAGGCTTTCATCCCCAGAAGGAGCCAGTGTTAGCTTTGTTGGCGTTTAGCCCAAAAATGGATCCAAAATACTCCCAAAGTCTCTACAGTTTGCTTAAAATCATGCAAAGGGATCTAAAAATGCTCTTGGAATCTTCAAAATTGCTTAAGATCATCCCAAGATCGAAACAAGTGAGGGAGGAGAGCCCTTTGAAGGGTAGAAATGCACTATCGGGAGGCTAAAACACTTCAAAATCAGTCAAAAACCCTTAACTCAGGCTTAAAACCCAAGAATGCATAATAGCCGTTAGATCTGGTTGATCAACGACCTAGATCTAAGAAGCAAATTGCAAATCAGCGGTCGCAGGCAGTGGCAATCGACACTGGGCATCGCCGATCAGCGAGCACTGATGATCAGATTGGTGGGTCGCAATCGATGGAGGAAAATTGGCGGTATCGACACAGACTAGGGGGAAGGAGTGACTACGATCGATGATTAAACATGGACCATCGACCATGTGCATAAATTGACGATCCACGTTACATCGCTGGATCGCTATCACTGGAAACCAAGAGGTGGGGCCTTTACATTTATATATGTGTGACTTGATTTTGTGGACCCAACAACATTATGTATGACATTTGATAAACTTTTAGGTCCACGCCAAGATCGGTTTTAATGCATTTTTTATGTATTTCGTTATATAACGAAATACAAAGTGAGCATTGCCCAGTGCGATTGCGATGAGCGTGGAATATATGATAGTTGAAATCCTCCAGGGCCATTTTTCATAAATTTTCAATGTTTTGACATATTTCCAAAATGAAGAAAAAATCTCAAATAAGCAGGATTTTGGGTGGGCCATGGGCGGTAAGTGGTTTAGGTCAAGCTTCGCCTGATGCCATACAACTACTACCATGTGTCCAAGATGATGAGAGAGAAAACCGCCCTCATCAGGCGGTTAACTCCAATACAAAAGAGGCGCCCGAAATGGATCATCACCGTTGGATCTGGGACTCCCCAGATCAACGGTGGAGATGTGTTGTCCTTGCAAAGGTAGACCCAAGAGGTGAATAAGCCATTTCTAAGGATTTCTTAAGTCTGAAAAGGACAAAGGTGGGCAGGATTTTCATAGTGTCATTGTGTTTTCTGTTTAAAACAGAAAACAATCATGTATTAATAGAAAGGGGCCATTTAAAGGGATTATAAGGGTCCAAAGACCCATTCCACCATATAACAGAGCTCGGGAGACATATTGCCGAGAAATAGGAGTCTGGAAAGGGAAAGAGAGGGCCGCAACACACTGCAACCCAAATCAAACAAGATCAAGGAGCATCAACAACACAGACAGCGCAAAAACCACACCAACAAACGTTATATAGCATTTCTGGCATAGGATAACTCCTATACAGCACAAAACGCCATCAAAAATATTTGAAAGAAGTTACTCTACTATTAGAAGAAGAAAACACCAATCCCATGCTTGCCTAGAGGGCATCAAATCAGTTAACAATGCATATCAGGCATATTAAGACTCTGAGCCTTCTAGAGAGCTCAGGAGCATTATAAACATGAGATAAATATTTGAAAGTAAGATGTAATAGAGGTTCAACTTTTGGATATTATTCCTCCTCTGTTCATTCAAGCTTCTCATCTTCATTCTAGAAATATAAGCTTATGTTGCCATTATATGTTCAATGTCCATTCTCTTTGCCATTCTAGGCTTGCACTCAAACAGTTTATTCATGTATTCTTTGTGTCTAAGGCCATATAACTGTCATCTTATATCTTCTTTGATATATTAGATTTGCAAGCTTCTTTGCTGCCTGTAGCTAGCTATCCATATGTGGTCATATATGCATCTGCCAGTACAGTCAATATTCTCTTTTTCTACCCATAGCTAGCCATTGATGTATGTTTATGTATGCAATCTGCTGGTATAATCAGCATTCTCCATCTATCCATTGAATTTATAACTTGTTGAGCATTAGTGGTCTAAAGCCTTATATTGGTGAGAGCGTTCATGCATGCATTGAGTGAAAACATAGCTGAAATGGTTATCTAACTTGATCCAAACCATCATTTATTCCAATAGTATAGAGAATGATATTGAAGATTATATGTTACCACGCATCTTCGAGCTACAACCTAAGAGAGTTTCTTGGAGCATTATCAGGACCAAACTTTAATAAAGAAATTAAAGGAAATCTCTATTTCAGTAGAAAAGCATGTGCCATCTGAAGCATATGAAGGAAGTATCAATTCTATTTTGCAACCCACTTAGATTATAACTCATTCTTAAAGTGAAAATCTTGGAGTTCCTCCATTTGAATTTCCTCTTCCTTCTTTCAGAAAGAAGACTAATAAATCTGAGTCGTAGACATCAACTAGTGAGGCTTTATCAAATTCCCCTCCACAAACACCTTCATTCCCTCCATTCATTCCTCTTAATATCCATTCTTCTCAAAGTACTAGTGCTAGTTCATCTAGCCCAAGTACACAACCTACCTCTTCTTCCACACAAACTCCCTTGGTATCCACAACCCTTAAAACTCCAATAATGACAGGTCAACAACCACAACAACCACCACTAGTTAGACCATGAGCCAATCCTGGAGCTGTGAAAATGGCACCACCCCTCCATGATCTACCTAAGCATCCTGAGATATGGCTCCCAAAATTTAATCCTGATGATGGATTGCCTGCTGAGGAACATCTCTGTAATTATATGTTAGCTATTAATATTAATGGAGTGGGCGAAGAAGATAGTGTAGTAAGATTATTTCCCTACACCCTCCAAGGATCTACAGGCTCATGGTATTTTTCATTACCACTAGGATCTATCACTAATTGGGACATGTTTTAAGAGCATTTTTTAGCCAAATTTTTTGATGACCACACAATCACATCCCTTATAAATGATCTTTCTAATTTAAAAGCTAAATCAGATGAAAATATCAAAGATTTCAATTCTAGATTCAATAAATTTCTAAACAAAATCCTACCCACATCAAGCCCTACTGTTGATGTCCAAATCGAGTGGTATGTTTCTTCTCTTCCTTCCAATATAGCAATTTTTGTAGATATAGTCAATAAGGCTACTTTAGTAGAAAATATGAAATAAGCCATGTATGTAGAAAAGAAAATAGTTGCATTGGAAAAGAAGACAACCCAGGAAGATAGGAAAATGAAAAAGGTTACATTTAAGGATGAATCAAAGAAGAAAGCCCCTAAGGATCCTTTTGATATTGAAGGCCTACAAAAAGTCCTTAAAACCATGTCAAATGAAATGGTAGAGAATAAGAAATAGGTATATGAATCCTCTTCTGTGAAACCTTTTAGATCCTTCAAGATTAATAAAACATCTAATCCTCAACCACCAAACACAATATCCAGTGTTGAATCTGATTTAGGTGAAGATAAAAAAGAAACTGCATTGACTGATGAAGAGACTGAAGATGAAGAATTGGTTGAGGTACATGGAATGTGGGATTTTATCCTTCCTGCTTTTGATGATGAGGATGAGCAAGAAGCTCTACCTATTAGCACTAGGAGTAAGGGCCCTATGGATTCAACATAATAAAATCAAAAGAAAAATCCCTCAACCTCTGCTACCAAGGATAAAGTGGTCAGTAAAAAGTCTTCTCCTAAATCTCCTCAACCAACTCGATCCTCATATAATCCTCCATCTCTATCTAAAACCTTAGTAGTTACTTATACAATGGAGGACATGAAGAAAAACAAAGAGAATATCTATCTTCATGAGCTTAGTAAGCTTAAACATCAGCAGAAGTTATTGCTGAAATAATTGAATGCAGTTCCTGCTTCTCCTCTTCCTATTGTTGTAATATCTCAAGCTGCTAGAGGAATGGGTAAACCTTCCAATGATTCATCAAATAAATTTGATCCTACTAATGCTATCTGAATTAGTGATAGATTCAATTCACATACTCCCCCTTTCCTCTTGACTTATGAAGTATTCAATAAAAGTCTGCACAACTTCTTAATAGACTTAGGGGCCTCTTCGAACATTATGCCAAGAACAATCTGCACTAAATTAAATGTTTCACCCCAAAAGTCTGTTGTTCACATTGTGCAACTTGATAGAAAAAAACTTGAGGTCTTGGGAGAAATGAATTCCATCACCATTAGACTCTCTTCTAATACAAAAGTTTGTCAAGTAATTGATATATTAGTTGCTGATATTCTCGAGTTCTATGGTTAAATTCTTAGTAGAGACTGGTCTGAAAATATCCATGGCTATTTTGCAACAGATTGGTCTCACATGTGGCTCCCTTACAATGTAAATCCAAATCAAATTATAATTGATCGAGAAAAGCATTTGAAGCACACAGTAACTGATATTGATGATGAAAATGCGCAAGTAGCTTTTAACAACAATATCATTGGAAACTACCCTGCTGAGTCATTTTTAGGAAATTTCAATGCATAGAAGTCACATTTTTTGGATAACTCTGTTACTTCCCAGATTGAGATATTTTTTCAAACAAATTCTTCTAGATGTATAAATCTTGTAGATAAACCATTAGTTAAAACTTTGTTTTGGACATTATGTTTTGATGGATCTAAATCCAATGATGGTGAAAGGGCTGAATATATATTAATTAGTCCAAAAGGAGAAAAAACCTGCTATCATGTAGGTTAGAATTTGAATGCACAAATAATACCGTTGAATATGAGGCATTGATTCAAGGTTTGTATAGCAATAGGCCTTGATATCAAATATCTTCAAGTTTTTGGAGATTCAAAAATTGTTATCAAGCAAGTAAGAAACCACATTCATTGTCTCTCTGGACATTAAAACATTACCAATCATTAGTCGAGGATCTTAATTCACATTTTCTAGCATTCAACATCTCTCCTATCCCTAGACTTCAAAATGCAAGTGCTGACCTTCTGGCTAATATAGCATCGAAGCTTATACCATCAAAATATTACAATCCAGATAGGTTTTCCATAGAATTAATTTTTCGACCATCCATTCCCGATAATGTCACCAATTTGCGAGTCTTTAACAATGAAGATGATACCCTAAAATTTTTGACATTTGAAGGGTCATATAATTGATGTGAGTGAGCATGATAAGAAGTTAAAACAAAAGTCCAATGAGAATCCCATACCTAAATTTGTGGTAAAACTTGAGGATCTTTATGATCTTAAGGACATATTTAAGAACGTTACTAATTATGAACTCCAAAGTTGAACCCTAAGGTTTGAACTAGTAAACTTTAGAACCTATATCAAACCTCAAAACATCAATGTAGGACTTGGTCTCTCACATAATGAGATATCAAACTTTATTAATTTGTTGAAAAAGTATAAAGGTATCTTTTCTTGGAACTATGATGATCTCAAAACATATGATACCTCCATCATACAACACACCATTCTCATGATACCCATTGACAAACTTGTACAACAGAAATGAAGGAAAGTTCATCCCAATTTAGAAAGTCAAATCAAGTCTAAGTTGAATAAACTCCTTAAAGCCAAGATTATCTTTCATGTTAGGCATTCAAAATGGGTTTCAAAATGCATGTTAGGAAGAAGAATGGTGACATTCGCATCTGTATAGACTTTAGAAATCTCAACAAAGCTTCTTAAAAGGACAATTTCCCATTACTAACTATGGATTAAATACTGCAATCAGTAGCTAGTTGGAACTGATATCAAACCTCAAATCATCAATCTAGGACTTGGTCTCTCACCTAATGAGAGATCAACCTTTATGCATTTGTTGGAAAAAGTATAAAGGTATCTTTTCTTGGAACTATGATGATCTCAAAACATATGAAACCTCCATCATACAACGCACCATTCCCATGATATCCAATGACAAACCTATACAACAGAAATCAAGGAAAATTCATCCCAATTTAAAATTCAAATCAAGTCTAAGCTGAATAAACTCCTTAAAGCCAAGATTATCTTTCCTGTTAGGCATTCAAAATGGGTTTCAAACTTAGTACTTGTTAGGAAGAAGAATGGTGACATTCACATCTGTATAGACTTTAGAAATATCAACAAATCTTGTCAGAAGGACAACTTCCCATTATTGATTATGTAGTAAATATTTTAATTAGTAGCTGGTTCAGAACTGATGTCTTTTCTTGATGGATTTTCAGGATATAAGCAAATCATGATTCATCCAGAGGATAGATTAAAGACTACGTTCAGGACTAAGTGGGGAACCTATGCCTACTAGAAAATGCTTTTGGTTTAATTAACGCAGGGGAAACTTTCCAAAGAGCTATGGATATAGATTTCAAAGGTATGATAAACAAAACTGTTGTCATTTATTTGGATGATATAACTGTTTATTCCAAGAAGATAAATAACCATTTACATGAATTAAAGTAGATCTTTGAATGTTGCAAAAAATATGGAATTTCATTAAATCCAAAGAAGTCTTATTTTTTTCTAAATGAAGGTAAGCTTCTAGGGTTTATTGTATCCAAAAAATGAATTTGTATTGATCCAAATATAGTAAAATAAATTGCTGAAATTTCTTTACCCGATAATAAAAAACCTATGCAGTCTTTTCTAGGTAAGATACATTTTGTTAAAAGATTTGTCCTTGACTTTTCCAAAATTGTTTTACTATTACAAACCATGATTAAGAAAAATCCTATCTTTAAGTGGGGACATAACGAAAGATAATCTTTTGATTTAATCAAACAAGCGATTATTAATGCTCCCTCTTTGAAAACTCGAATTTTTTCTAATCATTTCATCTTGTATACGTTTACTTCTAAAACATCTCATGCTACTATTTTAACGCAACTTAATGATAAAAAAATCAAAGAACCCATCTCTTTCTTTAGTTCTAATTTTCAAGGTGTTGAACTAAATTATTCAGAGGTGGAAAAGCAAGATTTTGCTATTTTCAAATTTGTAAAGCACTTCAGGCATTTTCTCCTAAAAACCCATACTAAAATAATAGTTCCATTCTCAGTAGTGAGACAATTACTTATGCAAAGGGAAGTAGGAGAAAAAAGGGAAAATTGGGTAACAACTCTGCAAGAATATGATATTGACATTAGACCAACCAAAACTATCAAAGGACATGTTTTTACAGATTTCTTATAGGAGCTTCCAACCTACTAGCAGATGAGGACTCAGGTAGTATTGTACACATATAATAGGTAAGCTTACGCGATTTAGAGTCCCAATATGTTGATCTCATTTTCTATTTGAAAAATGGATATGCTGCACCTAAACTCAATCATAAAAGGAAAAGGGCTTTAAGATTAAAAGCAAATCAATATGAAATCATTGATGATGTGTTATTCTGGAGAAATTATGATTCTATATTACTAAGATGCCTTGAAAATTCTGAAGCACATAAGGTTTTACAGGAACTCCACAATGGACAAGATGGTGGAAATTTTGGACGAGATACTACTGCACATAAGATCCTACATGCTAGGTACTATTGGCCAACCTTGTTAAAAAATACCCATGAATACGCGAGGAAATGAAAAATATGTCAAACTGTTGCTGGGAGACAACTGAAACTTGCCTTACCTCTGCATGGACTCAACATTGAACAACCTTTTGAACAATGGGGATTGGATATCATAGGTGAGATTGTTCCTCATTCCTCAAATAAGCATAAGTATCTCCTTATAGCTACAGATTATTTTACTAATTGGGTGGAAAAAATTCCACTAAAGGTAGCCAATTCTGATGCTATCCTTGAATTCATTGATCAATTAACTATTACTAGATTTGGCTTACCAAATTCACTTATGTTTGATAATGCATCTTACTTTTTAGGAAATAATATGATTGGATTTTCTCTTGAGAAGGGTTTTAAACTTAAGTACTCTTCTAACTACTACCCTCAAGGAAATGGTTTAGTGGAATCAACCAACAAGAAACTCATAAGGATTATTAAAATAACATTTGATCAAAGCCAAAAGAATTGGCATAAATCTTTGACATTTTCTTTATGGGTAGATCGAATAACCCAAAAGGCCTCAATAGGAACTTCTCCATTCAATCTAGTATATGGGAAAGAAGCTATCATCCCTTCAAATATATCCCTTCCCTCATTAGACCTAGTCCAATTTATTGAAGAAACACCTTCTTCTTCTTTACAAATAAGATAGTCTCAAATTCTTAAAATAGAATAAGAAAGGGACAAAGCCAAACTTACACATACTCGCCATCAACAACTAGTCATATATTCATTTGATGCAAGTTTTGTTTCCACAATTTTTTTTCAAATTGGGGATCTTATACTTAAATGGGACAAGGCACATGAGGAAAAAGGAAATCATACTAAATTCCAGAAAATGTGGGTTGAACCATTTCAAATTGCTGAACAAGTAGGCCCATCAACATTCATATTGCAAGATTTATCAGGAAAGAGAGATTTTGTTCCTGTCAATGGGCTTATTTTGAAGAAAAATCTTTTCTTCGAAGATTACATCTTCCATTGTAACATTATTTCATTTACTTTTTGTGTTTTTTTAGAAAAATAATGTTAAATAACATCACTTTGGGCTTTACAATAAAATCTCCTGAAACATTTTGATCTTTCGCTTTGAAAGTAGAAATTCTTAAGGAAATCATCGCAACATTTGAAAATTAGATAAGTATCATAAAAATATGAAATTTTCTTTTCCATTGAAGTTTTAAATTCTTTGAAAACCTCAACTTTATAAAATCCTTTTATTCTATTATCAGGCAACAAAGGTTATCTCTAACAAAGTAAAGAATATTTAAAGCTAAGCACCTCTAACTCTAAAATTTTCACCCAAAACTCCTAAGGACGAAATGATTCTCCCCATCCATTAACTTTACTATTTTTAGAGTGTAATTCAAAAATATATTAACCTTAAAAGATGAGGGGTCTCATCATGAGCCTGCTTACCATGTTCATAAGGAAACAATAGACTGACATTACCAACACTGAATACCAAACCAGGGTAATGGCTTAAGATTATTTTAATCTTAAGACAAGGGGTCTCATCACGAGCCAAATTTTTCAGTTCAATTACAACCAGTGAATGAAATTGTCACTTTCTAGTGACCAAACCAGGACAATGGCTTTAGGTAATAAAAAATTGTTAAAAGAAAAGTAAATAAATAAAAAGAAAAAATATATATATATATATATATATATAATATATATATATATATATATATATATATATATATATATATATATATAATATATTTGAAATTATCTCTAAAGACTACACTCTTATATGGATGGGATTTTGAATCATTGATGGTACAGTGGATCTAGATGTGACAAATGAGTATATTAAAAACACTAAGTTGTATAAGCCACCTACTTTATCTTTACAACTAATTAAGGACTAATATAGACAACAAGGATTTTCATTTATAAGAGGATATAAAAAGAATTATAATTAAGTGAGTTTTTTATGTTTAGAGTAATGTTACTTATCTAAATATTTCAAAATTAGTCCTCCTTTCCCCAACTATTTTTACTTAGAAAAGTTTTAGAAATTTCACTATTATCAGAGATAATTGGTTCTTTTAGTGAATCGCCAATTGTTGTGCTGTACAACAACCCTCCATTTATTTTACATAAATGACTTAAGAAATTATTATATAAATAAATAGGGACCCTTAAAAATTGAAAAACATAGAAATATAGTTTAGCTTAGGGTTTTTGTTAAGAAGAAATTTGATTTTTTTTAATAAAAAAATCCTTATAAAATCTTGAATAAGGCTTACCTTAAAGAAAACCCGACAATATTGCATGTCGAAAAGTTTCAAAGCAAACAAAGTTTCATTTACCAATTTTTGAAACTTGTGATTGCGATAAAAGATAACTCCCGAGAACTAAAACATGTCTATTCCTTTAAAAACCTTAAATATTTATGATATTCATTTACAACGGAAATTCCCTACATCACAATCTTATAATGAAAGTGATATATCATAAGACCAAGAAACATCCTGATTGTGAAATGTGATAAGCCATCGGACCTGAAAAAACAACAAAACACACTCTTTAAAAATATCGTGTCCGAATAATTTGCAAGAGTATCAACATGCTCCCCACTTGTATCATTCCCAATTCCCCCGATTTGCGATAAAGCTATTTCCTAAATAATGTGCCTAAGGAAAATCATAAAGCTAAAAACAAAAGACGCGCTTAATAATAAACCCATAGGCCTGCTACAATGCCACATCATTTCTTGCAAATTCACAATCACTTAAAGCTTTTGGCCATATCCATTCTCCACTACTTTCGAAACAGTCGATTCTGATATTGCGATAATGTGATTATCGCAATCGCATATCTGTCATACTTAATAAACCAATGCAATGATATCGCTATCACATATCGGCGAGGTACTTGAAGTTAAGTTTTATTTACCATTTGAAGAGGTTTTGTGATGTAATATATTAATGAATAATAAATAACCACGTGAAGCCATGATTTCAGTTATTAAAGGATTCTAATAGTATTTGTGATTCAAAGCCTGAGGAGATTTGATGGTCTGTTTGGATTGATTCACATTTAAACTTCCCTTTCCGTCATTTCAAAACCTTATGTGCTTGTATACTTCCGCGTTTAACTCCTATTTCTCTTCATTCCTCTCTATCTCAATTTGCAGGTTTTTCTTGAGAAATAATTGTGTAACAAGATGACTAAGTCGAAAAAAGGAAAGAAACCCAACAAAGCTACACAATCTTCTACATTTGATGTAACAGTAATTCCCCCATTGTTCTCAGACATGAGATGCACTATCGACAATAGTACTTCCTCATGGGAAATCATGTACCAATTGCTGGAGAGTGAAGGTCCTAAGATAATTCAAATTAAGACAACAACAGATGCCACTACCTCTTCTGAAGCCTCCCACTTTGAAGATGAAAGTTATTTCCTGCAAAGAATTGCTGCTAGACTTAAGATTTTACCATACATCGATATGGTAAAATGGATAATAGACAATATTAACATTGTCGGCCAGGAATTCCAAACTTCAAGGAAAACGATTATTGGGTCCTTCACAACAAAAGACATGAAGAGAATGTATCATATACTAGACCCACAGAAGGTGTATGATAAAGCCTTCCTCGAGCATTTCACTCCCGAGAATGAGGAATCATTATTCCAAATAAAAGAATGGAAGTCCAATTCAAACAAGCACAAATATGAGAAATTGGGTATGTATTCTATATCATCTCTCGCTGCTCCCTACTCTTATATCATAGCTATGATGTGTAGATTATTTGGATATGACTATATCACTAAATTCTCTGTTGAGTAACAAATTCTTTTATAATGGGTTACGACACTATCTTGTGTAACAACCTTATCTTACAAATTTAGGAATATAGACAAAACCGATATGTCACCTCTAGAACAATCCCACCATTTTTTATGAGTGCCTACATTATGGATGCAGTCTATTTCACTACCAGTTTCCCAACTATGGGGTGGAAATGGACTATTCATGATCCTACCCCCATTCACATATATCAAAAAATCTTGTGGGAATCCAATTTCCAAACCCATTTCTACAAAATCTGCCAAGGAAATATGCTACCCATCCACCAAGCCGTTTTTGACAAGAGGGTCCCAAGGTTATCTGATGAGGTCAAGATTGATATTTTACCAATATGTAGGTGGTTTGGGGAAGAAATGTTTACTTATGTTCGAGTCTTTGGAAGCATGGAACCTCCTCATGTTCTCCCATGGTATGTACTAGATAAACTACTTATTAGAGAAATTGCTTACCAAACTCTAGGGGATGGGATAACCCATACCCTAGAAGAATGTAAAAAGTCTCTTTGGCCTTCCTTTCCCCTCCAATGCGGTGTTTATGCATTAGATGATTTCAAGCATGTTGCGCTTTAAATCAATCACATTACATATTTAAATCTTTCCACCATTCCTGGTAGATAGTTTGACCCCAATAAGGTTGCACAAAACTTCACCGCTTCAGTGAAAATAAGACACTTTAGCCATGAGAATAATGATTTTGATGACTTGTTTGAGTCAACTGAGCTATTTTCACAAGGGAAACATTTGGCTACTCTAATATTGGGCCCACAAGATTTAGCCCAATTCCACCAGTACAGGAGGAAAAGGTTACAAATGGTCCCTTTGGATTTATAGAAATCCCTCAGCCAAATGTTCAAAAGGAACAAAGCTCAAGCCAAAGCTCAGAAAAGGGATTGGAACATAGTTCCTAGAATAATTCAAAGAAGAAATTAGAACAAGATTCTGAAAAAACTTCAGAGCGGAAATCGACACAAAGTTCAGAACATGATTTAGAACATAACTCAGAGAAAAATTCACATAAGATCCCAGAGAAGAGCCCATAGCACAACCTAAAAAAGGAAACTAAGATGGAATCTAAAAAGGTATCAAAGGAGAAAGAAGTGGAAGATGTTCCCACTAAAGTTCATACATATGAATCCCCTATGAAAAATCAACTAGATGAGGCATGGAAACAATTTGACCAACAACTAAGAGGACAACAAGGGGAAAAATATGTTGAAATGGAGACATCATTCAACACACCCCAAAACACTAGACAAAGCTCACTCACTGGAAGGGCTACTAAAAAAGTTGTTACCACAGAAGAATTTGAGATCATCTCGACCTTCCCTTCAACCGAAATCATTCTCAGAGTGGAGGAAATCCCTCCTCTTGATGTCTTTTACAGTCCCAAGCATCAGGTTGTAGGAAAAAGAAAAAGGAAAATGAGGAAAATAGAAGCATCATCAGCAATGATTCCTGATAATGAACCCATGGATTTAGTGTGGAAGGATACCCCTATGGATCCTTCTGATAATTTAACAAAACTATCATAGTTTGTAGATGCTTATGCATCTGCTACTATTGACAAGGTAGTGGAAGTCAAACAATTGGTAAGAGAGAAGGAAGACAATATACAACAACTAGAGCAACAGTTGGCAGAAGAGAGATAGAGTGTTGACTATCAAATGTAGGAATAAATGGCCCAATTACAACAGATATTTGACCAATTGAAGCTCCAGTATCAAACAGAAACAAGTTCCAAAGATAGTCAAATACAACAACTGCATTTTACTATGGACCAGTTGAATGATAATTCTAAGGTTGAGGATTTTATAAAAGAAGCATTAGAACACAATTTTTTATTATCAAATGTGCAAGCAAAGTGATTCACTAATGAATCAAGCATCTGATCTAAGGATCACATTTAATGAGATTGATGATAAGATTTCAGGATACATAACACGGTAGGATACTCCAGAGGGAAGAGCAACAAATCTTCCTAGGATACAGGAATTCCATAAATACGTCCTCTTTACTGATTGGTATATTCAGCTAAAGTAGGCAAAAAGAGCAGTTTCAAGAGCGACTAATGCTGTAAATAATATCATTGAGACCATCAATGATAATTTTCGCAATGCTAATTTGATACAGGAATGCCCATGTGGGAATCTCCTCGATATCAGAGCCCTAGAAACACACTAGAAAGAAACATTCAGAGCGAGAGAAGAGGCGATTGAATAGCTAACAAAAGTTGACTAGGGAGTATATTGGAGATATCTGGTAAAGCCACATAGTCAGTGGATAATGCTACGCTGCCTTTCTGACTCATCCATGCATATGCTTCCTACTCTCTTAGATGCAGTGTATACAGGACAACTGTGCATGAGGATAGGTCAACCTCTTGAAGTCAAGCCGATGATGGATATCTACGAGCTCAGATAATGAATGTAAGAATATACACCGTTAATGTTGGAGCTTGTCATTTCAATAATTTTTGTTTTATGTAATTCTGTCACTTTTTTAAGGAGAGTTGTTTAAGTCTCCTCATAACTTTCATGTAATTTCTATTTTAGTAATTTATTTTTATTATATGAACCCTTTCATGTCTCTGAAGAAAGGGTCCCCAATTTTATAAAAAAACACTTTAAAATCTTGCACTTTTGTACTTTTAAATCTTACCTTAGTAAAATTACTAGATCAAAGTCCTGAAATTTTGTGAAGAAGGCTTTTGGAAGCTTGCACTTTTGTAATTTTGAAAACCATATTAATGAAAAAGATTATACTGGAGCTATTTACTTCATGAGCAAAATTTATATGCATCAGGTACTTCTATCATTGTGTATTGATTTGTTTTATGAATTGATAGGCATTTTCCTTTATATTGTTTGTCATATGTATCTTTTTTCTTGCAGTTCTGTATTCATTCACTTCTAAACATGCTTGGACTGTTATTTTCAATACATAGATGAGAAAGTGCTTGAACAATATTTGGTGCGATGTATGTTTATCAATTATTTTGATTAACTATTTAATCAAAATAATTATTTCAAAGGATTTTCATTTCTGTTAGTGTTTGATTAATCTTCATTATCATGCACTAAAGATAATCATTGTATATCACCACATGTATAAGTAAAATCCCGGGTAATATATATATATATATATATATATATATATTTCAGTTGAAAACCACCCCATCTATCACTTAGTTTTTGGTAATCAATATCCTATCCATCCTATCACATTTTTATTGTGAAACTGGTCCCATTATATCAAGTCATTGCCACTAATCCAAACGTATAAGGGGCGGTATTCAAGTCCCCAATTGGGTGGTTTTCCCTCATTTTATTGCAGCGATTTTCGAGGCTTCAATAGGGTTTGAGTCCTAGCCATGAAAAAGTGGCTCATAATTTAGGGTCACTGGCATAGAACCAATTGAAAAATTCCACAATCATTGGGAAGCAAGCCTATGTGAGTGACTGGAGGTTTATAGTCACTTAGAGGCCTTCGAAAGGGTGTGATTGAAGCTCTAGGTTAGTGAAAAAGAGAGTTAGCTCAGGGGTTGGAAACCTGGAGGAGTTGGGTAGCTCCTGGAGGTCCTGTGGAACCTAAGGGAGGTTAGTGAAGTCTTAAGTTGTCGACTCCATTTCCTTAAGGTCATATATGAGGTTGAGTATTATCATAGTGACCCTCAACTCATGTTTACCTTGGGAAAGCTGGTGAAATTGGGTAAATATGGGAGGAGGAAGGTTACATATCTTGTGTAAGTTATGGTTTGTAGTGGATCCTAAAATTAGTTTCGAAAAATTGAGCTTGGAATCTTCTCTATAATTTTTTTTTCTATGATACTTAAGACTATGAAATTTCCAAATATTTGAGGAGACATTATCAAGCACCTCAAGTAAAAAGTTTAAAATTATATTTGAATAATTGGACATTTGGCACACTGTACAAGTTTTCTATTAGGAAAGGCCATAAATCAACATTTTTTGGAAATTACCATAACTTTCATTTCACACATCAAATTCTAGTCATACACGTGGAATTGTAGATAAGACATATCATAGTATTACATATCAAAATTTCATATCCAAAGGGGCTGAAATCTCAGAGATACATCACGAAAAAGGTCAGTCATTTAAATGATCTCCAAATTAAGGTTTTGAAGTTGCATAATTTATAAGTGACATAAATTTTGATTAGAAGATCCATTATTTTGGGTGATTGAAAGTTTTGATAAAGAGTATTAATTTTATTTTCCCACATTCTTCCAAAGAAATATTCAAAAGCCGCTACACTAATTAAACCTCCTAAAGGCTCATCCATGACTCATGAGGAAATAGAGTATGTCAACTACTAGGTAACCAAGTTGGTAAGTTAGTTGTCAAGGTGGCAAGAATAAGTTAAAAGGGACATTGAACAAAGGGTAGATGAAAACAAGGAAGAAATGGATAAGAAGTTGAAACAAATGGAACAAAATATTATAGAAGTCATAAATGGGAAGCTCTTTAAAATTTATAATAACAAGGAAGAAATGGATAAGAATTTGAAACAAATGGAACAAAATATTATATAAGTCATAAATGGGAACTTCCTTAAAATTGATAACATGTCTAGAGGAACTCATGAAAATAAAGATATTATTCACGTTGAACAACTTACCAGTAATAAGAAAATTTAAAGTGGATTTGACTCTGATTGTGGAGCTAATCATTGATGGTTTCCTAAAGGAGTAAACCTTCCAAAGGTTGAATTAAATAAGTTCGATGGAATATAAGTTTTTACCTAGGTGCACCAAATAGAGCAATATTTTGAATTGCATAAAATTATGGATTATAAGTGAAGGATTAACATAGAAAATTTGAAAGGTAAGGGTCGTTAAAATCCCCATTCATATAATTATACTTGGTTTTTATTTACAAGAGACTTATAAGAACAATATGGAAAAACTTGGGAGCAATATTATTTCAGTCAATTGACAAGAATCAAGCAATTTGGTGATATTGAAGATTATAATTCAGAATTTCAATTTTTGGGCATAAGGGTGAATAACATAACTGATGAAAGTTTATTGGAATTGTACATGAGTGGATTAAAAGAAGATATCAAACATGAGATTTTTCTAAAGTTGATAGAAAATTTTATGGAAACTATGCAATTTTCTCGTCTTATTCAAGCCAAGAATAATGCTACACATAAGTTTTCCATGCATGATAACATACAAAGGAGGTAGATATAGTTTTGGGTTTCATGTGAAAAACCTACTTCAACCTACTAGAATGTCATAGAAGGAAATGGGAGAAAGAATAGAAAAATGAATATTCTTTAGTTGTAGCAACAAATGGTCAAAAGGGAATAAATGTCGAGAAACAAGATTGTTCACCTCGGGAAATAATGATGAAGAGGACATGGAGGCATCTACTCAAAGAAGTGAGGAAGGACTTGTAAACTAAAATGAGTAGGAAATACAAACAAAAATTATTCCAAACATTTATTTAGACAGGTGTGAGATATTTGTTCATATATTGGCAGGTTTTCTAGCTCCTTAGACCCTAACTATGTTGATTTCATTAATAAGAAAAGGGTCATAGTTCTTATTGACTTAGGTAGTACCCATAACTTCATTGATAAAATATTGGAAAAGCACCTTATTGACCGTGATGGATCTTGCCAACATGCAATGGGGTCTCCCTAATGAAAATTCCCAATTAGAATTCACACCGTTTGGTGTAGGATCCTTTCCAGAAATATGGCTCGACTATCATTTTTATTAGAGATCTACTTTGGATACAATGGTAATCATGAGAGTGTAATGTACATGTACTTTCAGATGAAAAAGTGAGTATGCCTTGTGGAATGTTTAGTTGTAGAATGTATCAAGGTTCTTCTACCAAAGGGGAAATAAAAGTGAGCCTTTAAGAGAGGAGTAATAGTATTGCTCTAATAAAGAGATACAGACATATGTATATGAATGAATCGCTGACCAACTAGTGAAATAGTTCACATAGAAGCAACAATCATTCAAATAAATACAACACACCTTTAGAAAGATAAGCACCAAAGCCATCGAAACAATTTAGTTTCTTTAGTATAGATCAAAACAACATATATCACAAACATTCAAAGAATAGTCTTACAACAATTATGACATATGCATGAAAGTGTGTTGGCTCATTGAGCTTCAAGTGTTAAGAAAAAGTTCCTAGATACATATGTACAATGAACACCACTAGCTCCAATAGTGGAGCTTTAGAGAAACCACTTGCTCTAAAAGAACTATCTTCCTCTCTAATGCCTGGTAGGAGGAGCCAAGGTGAAAAGTTCTTTGCATGAGATATGAGAGTGTATATATAACAAATGGGGTGACCCTTCACCTCCCTTATGACTCTTGGACTACCCTCATGACTCTTTGACTTCCATGTGACCTTTTGAATCCTTCATGAATCTTCACATTCTATATATGACTCTTGGACTTCCACTTTACATTAGATTTTCATATATTGAAAATTAAATAATAATATCCACAAATGATGTGGAAAAACATGATTCATATAACATCTTGACATGACACTTTGACAAGACATGAAATGACATTGATGACATGGACTGAATGATGATATGGAAATGTCAAGCCATTCTTTCTATTGTTATATTGGTGTCTTCTTGAAATATGGTACATGTTTTTATTCTTCCTCCTTCATAAGGATTAAAGGTAATAAGTCTTCACTATGATCTTGATCTTTATTTGTTGTCACAATGTGGTGCCCCTTTATCTTTATGTTCAATGATCAACTTGAATTTGCAGTTGCATAGGTTTCTTCTAGAATGATCTCCTTCTTCTTCTCCTTCATCATCATCCTGTCATGACAATATACAACATCTACAATTGGAAACAACTCATGACAAGAAGACATTAGTCCAAAATTCCTAGTCTAACATGTTTCATGAAAATCATAGATTGAGATGGAACTGGGTGTTGGGCTGAGAGATTGGCTCAAGGATTGTGTAGTGCATAATTCTAGAGGCATGAGCCAGGATTGAGGCTTGAGACTGTGCGTTGCACATTTAAGGAAGGCTAGGACAGGGTGACTACACAGTTGAGGGGCTCAAGGAGGCAGTCTTGAGGCTTGAAGTTGCCCAGTGTGTAGTTTTAGAGGGAGAGAGGACAAGGGATTACGTAGTATTGCATTTCAAGGAGGTAAGATGGAATCTTGAGGCTTGACACTGTGCAATGCGAAGAAGGAGTTGACTAGGAGGTTGAACTGCATAGTTTTGGAGCTCAAGGGGTCAAGGTTGAGCACTGAGACTACACAATGCATAGTTTTGGGAGGCACGAGTGTGCATTGTGTATTTCTAAGAGACAAGATATGAGCTTGAGGGATGAGACTTCATAGTGCATGTTTCTAGAGGGTTGTGTGAAGTCAAGTTGCTTGAGAAAAAATTCTTTCATGATTTGACTAAGTGCGGGATCAATGAGGTCAAAGTGAGCAAGGAAAAACCTTGAACATGACCACACACTTAAATTGATTGAGGACACAACATTGATCACTCGAAACACAAAAACAACATGATCCCCTCAATGCGACGACAATACAACAACTTTCCCCAAGCACAACACTTAAGACACACTTTGTGACGATAGTGACGCCACTTGTGTGCCATGAATGAAACTTTGGGAATGAGCCCAATACATGTTTATATGATAACTAAGACTCATTAACACTAAAGTTGCCCCTTGAAACAAACCATAAATCTTCTTATGCAATATGTGACACTCCCCATGCCAAAAGACAACACTTTGGTTTTCTTCCAAATGAGACTTGAAAAATTAGAGAATATACATGGAATGACTCTTACTACCAGTGACGACAATATGCAAGGTAAGTAGGCTCCGAATTTTGGATGTAGGCCAAATTTTGGAGGCTGTTGTAGCAACGACAATATTTGGCGACATAATGGAAGAACTCTAGCTTATGTGCCTTGGTCTAATCATCTATGCAGGGTATAGCTTCTCAGGAAGTATTGATTCATTGTCCAGATTACTTTGGCTTCCCCAGTTATAAATATAGTTCCCTTCATCCCTTTCTCGGTTGAACACATTTATAAGTCCAACCATATCACAATTGTTCTGATTTAGGAGAAGGGTAATATAATTCATGAGCTTAAGATATTTGGAGTATGATTTTTCATCTTTGATGTTGCTCCACTACCAGAATGCCTTAACAGTACCCAAATGGAGTCAATATAAGAACACAAAAATTTCTTCACTGCCAGTGAGCCTTGACAGTAACTTGACAAAGTTACTCGCTTCACCTCCCTACACAAGAAGCCTTTCTCTTCTTTCACCCTTTATTTATTTATTTTTATAAGACTGTGCTTCGACACTTATTTATTTTATGGGGTGGAAGAGGCATCCCAAATTATTAAGAGTAGAAGATGTTGTTTCTTTAGAGAAGCATATATATAACCTCTTATATGAATTTACTCGTTTAAGTTTTCCCCTTTTATTTCTCTACTTGATCGAATTAGCATTCAAAACACAAAAACAAAAATAGCCAAGCATAGGAATGAGGTTTCCAGAATAGATATGGGTATCATGGTTTCGCACAAAGCTCTCCTTACACAAGGAGAATATTTTCCATCAAAACATCATTGACCAAAAGGTATGAACCAATATAAAGAAGAAGTATTAAAGGTTAGCTAAATGTTGTAGTGTCACAAGGAAATTTTCCATTTTGCCATATACATGGAACCAAAACACACTTTTACATGAGGCTTGTTCACAAGAACAAAAGGAAAACGAAAAGACCAAACATGATAGATAACCAAACAAAAACAATAGGCTATATACACAGGGTAGGGCACAATCCTAGACAACTGTTGAAAGTATTGCTTCAAATATTAGCCATTGACAGGAAGAGAGTCAAACTTCCCATCCAAATGTTGGAGGTGATAAGTGTGATGTTCATGCTTCTCACGAACAAAAATTGCTTTGATCCATAGGGACTTCAACTTAGTGTGTTTCCCCTTCTCTTCATAAACTTTATCCCACTTCAATACCAAGTCTCCTGCACTGAGTTCCTTCTTCCCTCCAAACTTCTTATCAAACCATCTCTTGATACAACTTTGATGAAGATAATTTTTTTCTTTTGATTTCCCCCTTTATTCCTGTAACTTCAAGAGTGTGTCTATCCTACTATGAAGTGGAAGACAAGGTTTACCCTAATATTCTTGTGAAAGTTGAAGGGTATGAAAGAAAATGTTTGGAGGTAGGATGGCTTATTTTCCATACACCATAAAGTAAGCAAAGGTTTTGAAGGAAGGTTTAGGCGTGACATGGTTGAACCGTAGAGCGTTCACCAAAGAATTGTGCCAATTCCTTTGTTTAGAGAAGATAGTCTTTTTTATGATACAAATAAAGTTCTTATTGGTTGAATCAACAAGATTGTTCCCTTGTGGATAATAATTAGCTCAACGTTTCAATACAATGCCATTTCTAATGAAAAATCATAGAGTTTAAGTGCTGATAAATCAGTTGCATTATAAAAAACAAGTGAAGTTGGAATTCTGAACCTAGTGATAATGTTCTACTCGAGGTAACTGAAGATTTCCCGATCATTCACTTTCTTGAGAGGTGTTATATGAAATTTCACTTCTGCAGATAAAAATGATTTTCCTAGATCTAGTGGTCTGATCTAGAACAAAAAAGAAAAAAAATCAATGATTTCCTTAAAGAGATTGGAATATGGAAAAGGAACCTGCCTAGAATTTGTAGCAATTCCTTCTCCCTTCTTCACTTCTAAGCTCTAATCCTATCTCCACGAGCTATAAATGGAACCTGCAACAATGAATAAAACAAGTAAAGAAAATACAACATACACATAACATAATCCAATATATTTATTCATTGAGTCAACATAGAATTGAAATACAAGAGCATAAGCCTGACACAAGTATAGGAAAACATAGTGCCTTTTGTATTAATAATAAAGGAGAGAGTTACAACCATAAATAGAAGCTGAATTTGTAGATGTGTCTCCCCACTTTACTTGTCCTTCCTTGTCACAAAGCACACCTTCACACTCAACCCTAATGTAAATGAATGATGATTTCCTTAAGCTCAAAGCAGCAACATGAGGGCACTAACAATCTCGAAAATCCAACCCAGACTCCATGGGAGACAAACAATTTATAGGGTAAACATGGTAGTTTAAGATTTACCAATCTAGACTTGAGATCCACTTATGAGGGAGGATAAGCTCAAGGGATAAGAGATAAGGTCTCCAATATATGTTTAGATAGGAATTTGAGATCTCTATATATGGTAAATAGTTAAAACAAAATTAACTTAGAAGCTTCAGTAAGAAGAGGATTCAAAATTATTTTTATTTTTCCCGAATTTCTACAATCATCACACCTAAATAATGGAGCAAGATATGTTGTTTAGAGTTAATTCTCAGGTATGCAACTTCCACCCAACATTGGTGGACAAGAGGATAGGGTGCACAAGCAATAAAATTATGGTTTTTGAGCAGATAAAGCCATAAACTCAGAATTTTTGGAGAATTAATGCTTAGGGATTTTCAAATAAATTATAAAAAGTGTTCATGGATGTTGGCTGTTTAATTTTTTAGGCCTTTTGGGTTGATGTGACAAGATGATCTATAATAGATTCCCCACTAAAGTAAAAAGTCAGAAGCAATGGCTAAGGACTGAAGTGGTTTACTTTGTGACAAGGCCAGCTCAAGAACAAATAGGTCAATATCATCATTTAATACAATACATATTATCAACATGATATCATTGTTGTGGGAGGCATACCCATACTCAACATATAAGCCAATATTACATGTATGATGATTAAGTAGTTTTGTCCATTGATGACATAGTGTGGACCCATGCTTGGAGGAATGTATGAATGATCATATCCATTACACTTTATAATATTGTATTAATCCTGAAATCACAGCCCGGATGGATGGAACTAGATACGGGAGGTCTTCTACCTCGTTCACTTGATCTCTTGATGTATGAGTCTAACCATGCGAATAAATAATTTGAAGTCGAACATGGTAGACACCATCTCATTACTGGGCAATGATGTAAGCCATTAACGGATGCCAGAGAAACCACCAATGATGTTATCTCGAGGTACTATAGTACAATCTATGTGGTGTGAATGAATAAGCTAAAGTTGAACACCACACAAAATCTTTTGGTCGAAGGCCAATGATGAAGACCTATCACCAAGAGTGAGGAAACTTGCCATTGATGTATGCAAGCTCCAAGGTACCAAAGAGAGTTTCTAAGGCAACTTCCTGGATAATAAACTGATGTCGAAAGGAACTGGTCTGTCACATAATGGCCTTGATGTATCCCTCATCAACAACATGAAACAAGTATCAAGATTTGAGATAGAATGATGCTAATGCACAGCTAGTTCAAGAATGAAAAACATTAATGAAGGCCTAGGAGTATTTTAGCAGATATCAACTGAAGGAATTATCTTGAACATATCGGCGACAATGTATGGAGTTGGCAGCATTGACCCAAAATTGATTATGGAGGCTTTTGATATGGGTGGATTAACTAAAGAGGCAAGCATATTTCGCAACCCAACAGTCATGGAGATAAAGGGAAAGAGTGTCATGTTCAAGAGTGACTCACTACCATTAATAGGTTAAGTACCCTATTTCCCAATTCCCCAACCATTTTGAATCAGTAGCTCTTTATTTTGACAATATTGAGGAGGATATCATATGCTTGATCTATAAGTTCATCATTCGGATGAATCCTTCTGATTATTTTTAACGAACACTAAGAAGGAATGGTTCAGTCTCATCATGTTTGATGAGTCCAATGTTGTTTGATGTTTTTACAAGTCTAATGAAGGTGTAAATAAACTTCTTTTTCATGTTTAGAGAGTTTTAAAAAGAGGAAAAAAAGAAAACTCAAAATTTCCCTTTTATAAATTTGTCTCTTAGGCCCGAAAGGGCGTAAAATAATACCTAGGAGAACCTTTTAGTCATGTTCGACTAAAGTATTCCTTTTTCATAAATAGTCTATCACAGTTCAAAAAAGGGTTAAATTATACTAAGTATACATATTTTCATTTATTTTAACAAGTTTGAAAAGGCAAGTGTGGAGTACTAAAGAAGGTATGTTTTTGTTGATTATTTTGGCATCTTTTCATTAAAACTCACAGCCCCTTTGCATCATGAACTAGGTAGATAATAAGAAATTATAACAAAATCTGCAGGATTTCTATGCAACACGAAAACATTGATAATTTCCGTTTCTTATGCAGGAAAAGGGAAAAACGAAAGATTGTTGTTCCAAAGAAAAGGACAGGGCCAAGTTAACTATTGTCCCTTTAGCGGGGAACCACATGCAAACAAGGCGATCCAAATTAAAGCATATTAGCTAGGGAAAGGAAATGGAGATATCGACTCAGTGCAAGAAAGCAAAGGGATACTTGGGAATTAACAGATTGGCGAATCCCTCAGGATCCTTTGATCCTAAGGGATTGCTGCTTGAACTATTTTTGCATCATCAGTATCTCCGCCTTAGCTATTATAAAAAGGGGCAACATTGCTAGCCCAGGGAGATGGACTGTCATTTTTCTATGTAACTTTTCTCTGAATTTGAGACTTTGATCATCGACTCTCGTTGAGAAGTGATCCGCTGTAATTCTATTTTAATGCATTAATATAAACCTGGTTGCTATTTCATCTTTGATCCTGGAATAATCTTAAGTAGTGTGTCCCTGGAGGCTAAGGGCCCGGCCCTGGTGGAACACTTGCTCCTGTACTATTACCTTTGGTTTGTGTGTGGTTTTCCTTATCAGCTTTGTCCGGTAATCTGATATGTTTGTTATTTTACATCACAACTCTATTATATTTGATTTATGTTAGATTGAGTAATATCATTCTCTGAGACAGAAACATCATATTGACTCCGCAACACATTGTTGTTCCTTTAATTGTTGATACGACATTGCTAGTTTTTACAGAATACTGTTGTTGTTCAACTACGGAGTGACTGTGCTGTAACATTCATATTGTTGTATTCATCTATGGTTTACATTTGATCGCGATTGCGGTTCAACTGACATTGCTGTTCCATTATGAATTACAATAGTTCTTCTTGATAACTAAGATTGATATTGGTGGTATCGAAATCAGATTACTGCTTTTCTTAAGGCGTGCTGTGTGTGTTATTTATCTTGGGTTACCGTGCACTTGCATTTGGCTCTGTGTATTGTTCAATGTTTCATTGCTAATCAATTGCTGTTCTATTTCTGTGTGCTGTCTGATTTATCCTTAGAATAAAGATTGCTACTTGATTTCTGTAGGATACGATTGCTGCACTTAATTTTGACGATTAAGGTGTTGTTGTTCATAAGAGTTAGTTGCTGTTATATTTTCTAGTTGTTGTTCCATTTCCTAGTTGTTGTTACATTACCTAGTTGCTGTTCCATTTGTTTATTATTTTCGTTATCATTACTTTGGTGTGCAGAACGATCTAAAACTGTAGTGGGCGTTGACATTTGTTGTCTAGTCCCTAGATTGATGAATTGTTCCTTGATTGTCTTTAGTTACATCAGTTTACAGAGGGATGAGTTACTGTTACTGGACCCTTGACTGATAAATTTCTTAGTTTCTTGAATGCATGATTTCAACTTTTAAATGCTTTACTTTAATTAGATCTTGTTTTAAGCATCCATTTACTCTTGTATTTTGAGAACTATACTGCTAGCATTACTATGATAAATGATAGCCTCAAACTAAGACACTCTTTGAAATAACAAAACGTTCCTGGATTGACAAACGAATGTGAGGTAATTAGAGGTGAAAAAGACCCTTTTTACGACTCGACAACAAGTGCTCAACAACAATTTCATGTTAAGGGAGTCTAAAAAGAATTGAAAGAGGACTCCAGGGGGTTCCTTTCTTGTGGGTTAAAAAAGCACAAAAAATTGATAAAATTATGATCTTTCATCAAAATGAGTTGTATACTTAAAATCATAAGAAGATCCTTCAAATAGATTTTAACCTGCTCAAAACACCATCAAAAGATTGAAAATACATGTAACATGGTAAAATTAGATCAAAACAATAAAATATAATAAAATAATAATGAAATTGACCATGAATAGGAAAAAAATATATTCATTTTTACCATTTTCATTTTTACCTCTTGTGAGTGAGCTCTGAAGTGCTTTTTACCCTCAATGTTTAGCAAGCGATTGTAGCCAAATAGGTGGACCATTTTGAGTGCCGTCAGTTCTAGGTAGAAGCTCTATCCTTTATATTTTTGTTTATGGTTTCCATTTTTTGTTTTATGCAAATTTTTGGGAGTTTTTAGTGATTTAGGGTGTCAAATTTGCGCCCTAGGTCCAACGCACCCAAATTGTATTGAAAAGTGCACTGGGATTTTTTAGTTAAGACTAGGAAGAGCGCTTCAACGCACCCTCTCAGGAAGTGTTGTCTAGGAAAATCCTCTCTATGGATAGAGACGATCCCTCTAGCCCAATGAGTGGGACTAGCAACCTACATGACAATCTACAAGGAAACTTTCCTAAATTACAATCGAAATGAGAGAAGAGGAAGATGTCATACCTCGTTCTAATGCTATAACATACTGCTTTGTTGAAGACCTCAAATTTCTTGCACCTGAGGCTTAGCTCTATTTCTCACAACATTTGAATACCTGCACAAGAGATCAAATACACAACAAAGCATACAAGTACAACAACCATAATCAAAATTAATCGACTTAACAGATCAAGGAGAATTAAGATAAATGATGCATTAACACAAACATTTATGGAAAGTGAACCAAAAATTGTATATATTAATGAAATAAAGGAGGAAGCATACAACCAAGCCTTTATGTCAATAAGCTCTCCTTGAGTGAATGTCCAAGACCAAGCTCAAGCTCTCCAAGCACTCCTCTGAGCCAAATGAGTAGCATGTAGGCACTATCTTAGCATAAGGGTGCAAATAATCAGAGACCAACCATTTTGGAATGGGGATGGATGAATATATAGGCAGGGAGAGGGAGTTAGGATCTCTCCAAACATAGCAGAAGACCCTCATCTCAAGGAGTTAGCTCATAGGGATAAGATCAAAGGGAAATATTGGGAGAATTCGACAACATCTAGACCTAACAACCTCCATCTCGTTGTTCTGGAAGCCTTTAGATCACGAAGCTTCTTTTCCTCTTTGGGAAAAATTTCCTTTTAGGGATCAACATGGTTATCCAAGAAAAAAGTGCACTGGCAGCATGAGGATAGTATAGTGCAACTAGAAATCAACACGAGTTGCGAGTGTCAGGGTCACGCTGATCCTGAAATTAGGATTTTAGAGCTTACTTCTTTAGGGAAGACTCAAAGCATGTTTCCATTAGTGTTTCAGGGAGGATCTGAGCTACATATAAACATGGGTACATTGCATGATTGCCAAGTTTCAAGCACTTCGGGGTATGATGCAAGGAAGTGCAGGGGGCATGACAAAATACTGTTTAAAAGATGCCCCCTAAAGCATGAAGGAAGAAAAAAGAGTGATGGATGAGATGCTTTACAAGCTTTTGCAAGGACGAGAACAAAAACTTTTAGGAGACCTACAAATCAAGGAAGCATATACATATACATATCTGATATCAAAACATGAATCCATGGTATGGATGCAACCATATGGATAGAAAGGACTATGTGAAAAGATCCACTGCATGGGCACAACCATCTGAATGAAAAGGATCATCTATAAATCTAAGATCCAAGGATGGACGCAGCCACCTGATATGGAAGGATCATCATCATCATAAATATAAAGTCCCACGATATGGTCACAACCATCCGTATAGAAAAAACATGTGTACAATCATGAACAATACATAACTCCACGCAACCTGAGTCATATCAGACAAGACTCAGGGTATTGTGCTCCATCCCAACCTAATCAAAGTATGAATTCTAACATGCGAATGAATGTGTCAAAGTTGAACATGTTAGAAAACCACTAGATTACTAGCGAATGAGGTGGACTATTAACAGGTACGAGAGGAACCACCAATAATAACAATGGTCCTCAAGGTATGACATTAAAATCCATGAATGTAAAAATGAAGCTAAAGTCAAATACTCATGGAATCATCCAATTGAAGGCCAATGATGTAAACCTATCGTCGGATGCAGAGGAATTTCCATTAAGGTATGCAATCTCTAATGTACTGAAATTGAGTTTTTAAGTCATCTTCCTAGATAATGAGCTGAAGTCAACAGGAAGTGACCTGTCAAAGGAGGGTCATAATGCTTCCCCCATCATCGACACAAAACCAAGAATAAAGTGAAACTAATGAGTACGATCGAGACTATAGAAAATGGTTAGACAATGTATAGGTAATGAACTGCAGATAGTACTTCCCTTGAAAATCGGCGACACAAATCTAGAGTGTAGCAGCATTTGACTTAACATATGACCAAGGGTCATGATGACGAAATGGAATAGTTAGATGAGAGGCAAGATGGATCACCCAAACCTGGAAGGATAAGTGATTGAGTGAGGATATCTCGAACTCAGCACAAGAAACAGATGAGTGTCATGTACAAGAGCGACATGCTGCCTATACAAGAGATGTTTCACTTTCATTTTTCCCCACTATTTCTAGTGAGTACCACAATTATTTTTATCACAAGCTTGAAGGGGATAGCATATGCTTGTCGTATTAGTTCATTCTTTGAATGAATCCATCCTAGTAAGTTTTACGAGTCCTAGGAAGGAGAAACTAGATCTCATCATGGTGACAAGTCTTTCGTCGTTTAATTTTTAACAAGTTTGATGGAAGAATAACTCGGTATCTTTTTCATATTTAGAGAGTTTGAAAAAGAGACAAAAAATAAAACTCCATCATGTCCCTTTTCATAATTTGTCTCCTAAGCCTGAAAAGGTAGAAAAAAATATTCAAGAGAACCTCTTTACCATATCAACCAATGTGTACCTTTTCGTCAATAGTCAATTTGAACCCGAAAATGGGGTAAACATACACTGAGACGACGTTAATTCATTTAATTTAACGAGTTCGAAAGGACAAGTATTCAACAATATTTTCATATTTAGAGAGTCAGAAAAGAGCTTAAATATGACTCGAGGGGGTTTCCTTTTTCATTTATTTTTAACGAGTTTGAAAAAGAGATAAAACAAAACTTGTTGAATCAGTAAAAAACGATCACTGTACCCACCGAAAAGAACCTGTAACTGCACAAAGACAACCACACATCACTGATATTGAGGAAAATAATAAAATATTAGTAAAAATGTATTTTAAAACTTATAAATAGACTAAAAGTAAAAACATTTTTTACCATTTTCACTTGGAGTAAATTGTACAACACATTTTACCCTTTTTTCCTTGATTCTTCAGGCAAGTAATGTGGGAGATCTAGGGCATCATTTCACGAACTGCCAACTGCAGGTAAGAACTCTTCCTTTTCTATTTCTTTTTAGTTTACTTTCATGATGTTTCTTAGGGTTTTTATTAGCAAGAAGAGAGGATTTCAAAATTTTAAATTGGGGGTGATCAACACGGGTTTGCTCATCGGATCCGCATTGATCGCCCCTAAGCCTGAAAGGCTCTCGTTCTGCCAAAGTTATATTAATTAAAACAGCCATGCTGGCCACAGGGCGGAAAAATTGAGGAGAAATATTTTCTTTGGAGCGAAATTTTTGAGTTTTTGTCCCATGAAAACACATTTAATCATTGTTAATGGTTGTTTTGTAGGAGATTTCGACAACATGGTCATCAAATGGAAAGAAAGAGGTCATGGGGCAGAAGATCACTAGGATCCCCAAAATGTTGAATGTGTCAACGCTTTGAGGAATTGCATGCTATTGAAATTCTTCCAAACCCCAAGACTCAGTGCTCAAAATGAGTTGCTACATATTTGATCAGTTTATGGGATGTTGATCGATAGATCTTCATAATTGGAGACCAAGAACTAGAGCTAGAAGTAGCTAATATCTACTTCATTACTAGATTGTCTAGGAGAGGGGAAATATTCTAATTCTTTGGATCCTATGGTGGAGGTGAGAGCACCAATGCCTTAATCAAAAGGAATTCCCTAGGTGCAGAGACAACAATGAGTGGGAAGGTGAAGATATTGACCATCGACAATCTTCCCTTGAGGACGATTATGCACATCATGGCTAATGTAGCTGGGTCACAGGCTTTGTACGAGGTCTCAAAATCACAATTCCAGTATGCAGTGGATTACCTTAATCCAAAAATGTTAAACTAGTGTGAGGGACTACTGGCCAATATGGAGATGCAATTAACCAAAGGAAAGTTGGGAAACTTGAAGTAGTTCAGATTTGGTTCAATTTTGGTTACTTTCATTTTGGAGTGCATGCTCGTATTTCAGTATCAGTAGATAGAGGTGCGGGATCCTGCTCCAAAAGATATAAGGCTGCTCAGATGGAGTGAGATTATGCCTCATGGAGGAGGGGGCCAGCGGATGCATTTCTCTCTGTAGTTCTTCGGTTGGCTACGCCGACAACTAATTATTATGGATGACTATGCCTATGTAGGCAAAAATTTTAGATGGGATCCAGATCTACCTCTACCACTAGGTGAATAGTGGACTCATGGAGGTAAAAAATGTTTTTGGCTTTTTTTCAAGTTTTATGAGTTTTTTTGTTAAAGTTTATGTGAGAGTTTACTTGTGATGAATGTGCAGATGTAGGACTAGAAAGGCCTCTTGGCATGTCACCAATAGCAAGACGAGTAGCACGTCAGATAGAAGATGCTCCATACGAGGAAGGAGCAGATCCTATGGTAGAGATGGAATGAAATCTAGAAGTGATCACCCGAGGGATTCCAGAATACATGACTATAGATGACGTGCCACTGCGATACTAGAGGCATACATTAGGAGTGTCTGTGCGACTGCTTCAGCTTTTAGGCTGAGTGATCAGAGAGGTCTCATGCTATCGAGAGTATCATATGGGAAAAGAGCCTTTTCTAGTTGTGTTTTTTGCACTATTGTAGGCTTTGAAAGCCATGTGCCCCAGAACACTTATTTTTTGAGATTTTGATGAACAAACTTTGACAGACGTGATATATATATATATATATATATATATATATATATATATATATATATATATATATATATATATATATAGATATAACATATTGAATTTTTTATCTTCTACTTATGTGTTCATGTATCATTATGATGTGATCAACTTTATAAGTTACACAAATTTCTATCAAGAACATAATTTGCTAATGCATCTGTTAGTGTATTCAAATTCTGTGGAATGTGTTGATATGTGATATAATCAAAATTTATTTCCCGTAATCGAACACATAGATACATACGCAAAATTTGTGGATTTCTTACTGAGTAATGATTATTTAATTGTAACACAATGAATTGTGAATTGAACTTAACAACAAAATTTCTAATGCCAAGAGAAACTGGTTCTGATAATAGTTCAATAACTGCACTGTACTCAGCAATATTATTAGTTGTTCTTCCTAGGCAAATACCTTGTAAATTGATCAACTCGCCATCAGGGGCAAAGAGTGCCCAAGTTGTAGAAGATACATTCCGTGTGCTACGACAAGCACCATCAGTAAAACCAACATAATGGTTTGATGACATCTACAAACTGAGTGGAATACAAGGTAAGTAGAAGGAACATGTATGCAAAGCAAACAATCACACCAACAAATCAAAACAAAATACCAATGAATTCACACACTAATGTACAAAAGTAATTACATGAAATTCACGCATAATACTTTTTCAGATAAAGCCCGTTGCAGGGCTATGATAATGCATTACCTTCGTAGTCAACTACCTCATACGCTCCCTTTTGCAAGACACATTTAACGATATATGGCCCATGCAACATAGGTTAGAACTTCAAATCTCCCAACTTATCATTGGCTTGGTCATATAGTAAGACCAAGTCACCTTTAATGAAAATATGTGGAGAAACAATTTGATCAAAATGAGCTTTAACTCATTTTTTTTGTGCCTCGATCACCATTGTAGCAATACGATGGGTCACAGCAAGTATCTCTAGATAAAGTAACCATTCCTCTTCAGGTGAGGTATCAGGGATTAGCCTGATAACTAATTTTAACAAAGGAATTTCACACTTGATCGGGAGTGTCACCTCTAAACCATAAACCAACTGGAATGGAGTAAAACTAGTGGTTGTCTTAGCTAATGTCTGGTAAGCCCAAAGAGTTGAGAATAGTATGAGATGCCAATCGTTTTTATGCTTCCCAATGGTTCGTTGAAGCATAATAATAAAAACTTTATTAATTGCTTCAACTTGGCCATTGGCTTGAGGATAGTAAGGAGTTGAGCTATCATGGCGAAGACCCAACTGAGTAGTCAACTTTGCCATCATGTACTGATGAAAATGTGATCCGTGATCAGTGAAAATGGCTTGAGGGACGCTAAAACGGGATATGACATGGTTAAAGAGGAACTACGTAGCATTGATACCATCAACATTATATGTATGCATAGCCTCGACCCATTTAGTGAAGTAGTCAATGACGATGATGATATAGCCATGCTCCCTGGTTGAGTGAGGGTTACATGTCATGAAATTTATGCCCCATTTATCAAAGGGTCCAATTGTAATGACTGGGTGTAATGGTGCTAGTAGGGCGCGTTGTTTGCGGTAATAAATATGACATTCATGGCGCTTTTGAACTACCAGAATATAATCTTTGAAGATAGAAGGTTAGAAATAACTAGCTTGAAGGATCTTATAAGTAGTGGCATAGATTGACATGTGACTACCACATGCCCTAGAGTGGAAGTCATTCAAGACTCATTCAGACTCTTCAAGTGTTAGACATGTGTGAACAACAAAATCAACACCGACTTGGTACAACGTATTACCAATAATCTGATAAGGTTGAGATTGATGCCGGACGTGATGTCGGTTAGATCAAGACAACTTGGATTAAAAAGTTTGGGTATGAAGATAAACAATGATATCTCCATACCGCGGGTTGGGAGTGTTGATGAGAAACAAAGTTTCATTAGGAATATGTTGAGTAAAATCAGTGGAGGTGTTTGCGGAAGGAGGGACATATAACAATTCGGCAAAAATGAGTGATTTATTTGATTTGGCAACAGTGAAATCCAAATCAAAATTTGCAGGATAACAATCCATTTAGAGTATTTTCCCCCAAGCAATTGACGAGTCAGAATATAAGTCATGGGATCATAATTAGAAATCATTGTGGTCTTCTGTAGAAGAATGTAATGGTGAAATCATTGAACAACATGAACTGCTGCTAAGGCAAGTTTCTTGACATGAGCATATCGAGTTTCAGTGTTAATGAGATTTCAAATCAAATAATAAATCACATGTTCATTTCCATTGTCATCATGCTGGACTAGCAACATAGCAATGGTACTATCAGCCATGACCAAGTATTGGAAATAATCGCAATGATAGTCTGGGGGATGCAATAAAGGAGCACCAATGAGCATTTTCTTTAGAGAATCAAAAGAGTTTTTAGAAATTTCATCCTAAACGAACGTGATCCACTTTTTGAGCAAGTGAGTAAATCCCTTGGAAATCTCAGCGTAATTTGAGACAAAGCGACATTGAAAATTAGCCTTTCCTTAAATCCTCAGTGGAGTCACCATTTTGTTTTTTAGGAAAATCCTCTCTGCGGACAAATATGGTCCATCTATCCTAATGAGTGGGACTAGCAAACTACATGACAATATATAAGGAAACTTTCCTAAATTACAATCAAAATGAGAGAAGAGGAAGATGGCCTACCTTGTTCTGATGCTATAACATACTCCTTTCTTGAAGACCTTGAATCACTTACACCTCAGGCTTAGCTCTACTACTCACAACATTTGAATACCTGCATAAGAGATCAAAGGCACAACAAAGCATACAAGTAAAACAAGCATAATTGAAAGTAATCCACTTAAACGATCAAGGAGAATTAAGATAAATGATGCATTAACACAAACATTTATGGAAAGTGAACCAACAGTTGTATATATTAATGAAATAAAGGAGGAAGCATACAACCAAGCCTTGATGTCAATAAGATATTCTTGAGTGAATGTCCAAGTCCAAGCTCAAGCTCTCCAAGAACTCCTTCTCCAAGCAAAATGAGTAGCATGTAGGCACTATCTCAACATAAGGGTGCAAATAATCAGAGACCAACCATTTGGGAATGGGGGAGGATGGATATATAGTAGGGATAGTGAGATAGGATCTCTCCAAACATAGGGGAAGACCCTCACCTCAAAGAGGTAGCTCATAGGGATAAGATCAAAGGGAAATATTGGGAGAATTCAACCACATCCACACTAAACATGCCCATGCTCATCATTATGGAAGCCTCTAGATCATGAAGATTCTTGTCCTCTTTGGGAGAAATTGCCTTTTAGGGATCACTGCGGGTATCCAAGCAAAAACTGTGGTGGCAGTGTGAGGATAATATATTGCAACTAGTGATCAACATGAGTTGCCAGTGTTAGGGTCGCCTGGTCTTGAAATTAGGTTTTTAGAGCTCACTTCTTCAGGGAAGGCTCAAGATATGTTTCCTTCAATGTTTCAGGGAGGATCTGGGCTACATATTAGGATGGGTACACTGCTTGATTGCCAAGTTTCGGGCACTTCGGGGTATGACACAAGGAAGTGCAGGAGTTGTGAAAAAATATTGTGTAACAGGAAGGGGAGGTGCATTGGGACACTCTCTCCTCTTAAAACCAAGTGCATTGGGGTGATCTATACTCTTAAAATCAAGTGCATTAGGCGCAATTCAAAAAGAGGATTTGTGATTTTCACTTGAATTTCTCTCAATTTTTTTTCATAGGATTCTTTCTAATTATCTCTCCCATGGTACGCAGGTATCTACTACAACACCAATGATTTTTATTTGGAGAGAGAGAGAACACGAGTCCCAATATTTAGAAGCTGCTAATGACCCAACAACAATACAATCCTTAAGGAATTATGGACTCCTTAAGTTTTTCTAGCTTCTAGGGATGAGAGTTCAACTTGCGTTACTGGAATATATAGTTAGGGCATGGGATTTCTAAGGAAATGCTTCAAGATTGGAGCACATAATCTTAGGATAGAGGTTGCGGATATTTATTTTCTACGAGGTTTATCTCAAAGAGGTGCTCCTATCTCATTATATGGGATGAGAAGAGTTGGTGAAACTGTTAAGGATTATATAGATGCTCACTATAGACCTTGTTCTCCGCCAATAAAGGATGGGAAAATAGAGATTAAGGATGTGAATCGAATGCCTCTCAGGACGATACTTTTCATCATTGTTCGATTTCCTAAAATTTCCACTTTGCATTTGGCCAACAAGCCCCACATGCAGTATGCATTAGAATGAAATCCTACTGTTTTAATTGGAGCAAGGGGGTGTTGGAAAATTTGAAGGAAAAATCAATAGGGAAAAGGATGGGTGACTGAAGAACTTTGGATATGGATCCATTATGATATCATTTTCTCTAGAAATAATTCCACTACTTAGGCCTCAAAATATCGAGATAAGGCTTCCAGATCCTAGAGTTCCACAGATGAGGCAATGGGTATATCTCATGTCTCATTATGTAGGTGTATCTTCGATGAGATTCACACCTAATTTCTTCCGATGCATATATAGTTCATTATGGTTGAGGAATATACCTATGCTGGAACTAAATTCAAAGGAGATCTAGAGCTCATTTTACCTAAAGGGCGAGAAATGGGGTAACATAGGTAAAACAATGTCATTTTGAGTAGTTTTTTGTTGTTGTTGAGATTTTACAATTTTTTTAAGTTTTTTATGTATTCAATACTAACTTTTGATTTCATATGCAGATATTGGGCCAATAAAACCCGTAGGCTCTTCATATATTTAGCGGCAAGGAGAGCCACAACTTGCACCAATAGGAGCTCCAATTGCTGCAAGAGCAGAGGAGGAGATGCATGATCTCAACAGGGCCGAGACTCTTATTGAGTTTGAGTGTTGTGTCGAGGGTTTGAACCACGGTGTACTGGAGACTAGGGTCAATGAGATCCCCATAAACTTACACCAATACACTATTTAAGTACCAGAGCACACCAGTTAGCTACTATGCAAGGTATCCCATGCAGTTGTTTATTATCGTGATCATCATCAGGACTAGTCTAGTAGGAGGCCATAGAGCCATATTTTTGTTTGCATGTATTTTGATAGTCTAGGCTGCATGGCCATATGTGTCTCAGACACAATATTTTTTAAAATCAAGCTCTCTCTCTATATATATAGTTACCTATCGATGTTTCCTACTTGATCTATATCTTGTTCAAGGTGTGATGTGAATTGAAGTTTTACATATGCTGCAAATGTATGTCTAAAAAATAATTTGCCAATGCATCAGTTAATGTATTTATACTTCTAGGAATATGTTGATATTGAATGTAATCAAATTTTCTTTCCAAAAGGCTAACTCTGAAAAAGATGTGAAGCATAGTTGGACTTCGTAATGAATAAACATTGTTTAGATGTAGTACTACAAGTTGTGATAATTTATAACCATCAAATAGCTAATGCCACATGAAATAGCATCAGGAAATAGTTCAATCACTATGCTATAGTCAATGATATTATTAGTAGAGAGACCAATACAAATCCCTTGTAAACTCATGAACTCGCCACTTAGAGAATAAATAAACCATGTTGTGGAGGAAAGATTTCGAGTACTATGACTAGCACCATCATTTGTAAATCGAATGTAACCCAATATTAATAGAGATGGTAGGAAACCTCGAAGGAAAAAACACTGCAAACAAACTAAAACACCTATACAGTATGTACACAATGACTATGCAAAGATGATCTAATAATAATACTTTTTGAGGTAGAAACTATTATGGGTTGCACCAAGGAGATTCCATCAAAATCAATGAGCTTGTAAGCCCCTTTTGAAAGAACACATTTAACTATGTATGGGCATAGCCACATTGGCTCAAGATTCCCAACCCCTAACTTATCGACTTCTTGATCATAAAGAAGGACTAGGTCACATTATGATAAGCTAGGAGGTTTAACATTCTTATCATATTGTGCTTTGACACATCTCTTGTGGGCCTCATTGGCCGTCATGACATCGCACTGGGTTTCATCTAAGCGTGTTAGATGCAAGAGACACTCTTCTTTTGTAGAAGTTGTAGGGAGAAGTTCGATGACAATATTCAAAGATGGAATCTCACATTTGATGGGAAGGATTGCCTCTAGACCATACACCAATTTAAAAGGTGTGAATCTAGGTGCAGTCTAGACAAATATTTGATATGCCCATAAAGTTGCATAAATGATGAGGTACCAATTCATTTTGTGAATCCCTATCATGCGTTGTAGCATTGTTTTCAAAACTTTGTTAATAGCTTCTATTGGTCCATTTCCTTGTGGGTAATAGGGAGTTGAGCTATCATGTTGAAGTCCCAAATTTGCAGTAAGCTCAGACATCATGTGATTCCGAAAATTTTCCCATCGTATGTAATAATGGATTGTGGTACAACAAACCTTATAATGACATGATTAAAAAGAAACAAAACAACTATTTCGCTGGTGGGCCTAATGGTTAAGATCATGTGTTCCCTCTTAAGAGGTCATAGGTCCAAAACTAGAGGGGGGTAGAGTATGTATGCCTTTGTAGACTTAGCAGTCAAATCTCTGCGCAGAGGTGGGTCCCTTGTCCCACAAACAAGGGGTCACATACACCAATTTGGTGTTTGGCTTGGCTGTGACCTTAAAAATAGATATTACTATTATTATTATTTAGGCATCACTTCAACCCACGTGGTAAAATAATATACTGCCACAATGATGAAGCCATTCCCCTTAGCCGAGGGAGGGTTATATGTCATAAAGTCAATACCCAATTTAGCAAAAGGTCCAAAGATCATAATAGGATGTAGAGCACAAGGTGGAGCACAAGTTTTACGATCATAAATATGGCAAGCGTGACAATTTTGGACCATGATTATTGCAATCACAAAACATATAGGCCTAAAGTAACTAGCACTCAAAATCTTTTGGGCAGTGGCATAACTAGGCATATGTCCACCACATTCTCTAGCATGGTAGTCATTTAGAGCTTTCTCAACCTCCTCATGAGTGAGGAACCATCTAAATATGTTATTGATACCATGACAATAAAGTGTGCAACCAATTATAATTTATATTTTATCTTGATATCAAATAGATCGTTGGACAGAGTGAGAGATATTGGGTTCGAAAATATGGGTCTAGAGATAGATGATAATATCTCCATACTAAGGATTGGATGAATCGACCATAAATAATGACTTGTTAGAAATAGAATCACTATATGTAAACTCAGTTTCGAATGAGGGAAGGTCACATATCAATTCGACAAAGACTAAGGATTTCTAGATTTGGACTTGATGAATTTCAAATCGAACTCTTGGAGAATAAAAATCCATTTAGAGTAATTTCCCCACAACAATTGTAGTGGAAAAATATATGTCATTGGGTTGCAATCAGAAATGACCATAGTCTTGTGAAGTAAATGTAATGGTGAAACCTTTGAATAACTTGGAAAACTTCCAAAGATAACTTTTCAACGTGGGTATATTTGATTTTTGTGCCATTCAAATTCTGAATCAAATGATAAATGCAATGTTCATCCTGTTATCACTGCATAATTTTCTGAGGTTGCAGAAGAGAATCACAAAGGTAACCACAAACCAACTTTGGAAGCTGGGATCTAACCCTGCTAGCTTCGGAGAGGGCTCTCTCTATAGGATTTAACTTTATTGGATTGAATATTAGGCTAGTTATGAAGTTTGGAGTTTGATTTGTATTTGAATGGTTGGATGATAACTAAATTACCATTGGGCTATGGAGTCTGTTACATAAAATATAGACTGGTAGTAGTGTCTATAGATAGATTTCATAGGTCAGGGTAGCCAAACTGAATGGATTATTTAAGTTTATGAGATGGGGAAGGAAGAACATATCAAGAATCACTTTAAATATAGAGCATTGTTACCTAAATTCTATATTTAAAGATCAGAAGAAAACATTGAAATTATTCGTAGCTAGGTGCAGAGTGTAGATTTAAACAAATTCTTCCCTTTACTTATCTATTGAATAATTTAGATTTGAAAACAAATATTTTTCTATAAACATAGAAATATAAACACATAAGACGATATATGCACTTCACCAAAAACTTGACACAAGAATCCTGTGAAAGAGCTTCTGTATTACCGGTAATCTACTGATGCTTCAGAAATATACAATAGTGTTCTTCGTACAAAAACCAACCCTTGATACTTATGAAGATGAAGTATTTATAATTATTTTACAAAAATTTCTTGATTTAAATTATCAAGATTTAATACGAATGTCTAAAGGAAATATCTTGAAACAAAATTCAATACCTTATTACAAAATGGTATGAAAATAGATTAAATTGTCTAAAAAATATTAGTTTCCTGTGTCCTGGTGTTGTTTCTTAGCGTTCTGGTAATGACTGGGCGTTTTTGAGTTGCTGGCATGTGTGTCTCACTGTCCCACTATTCCAGTGCATTCTATTTTATGATTGTAGCTGTTGAATGAGAAATGGTATTTATCTTGTTGTCCTCTGTCCATTTGATACTTGCTGATTAAAATACGTTGAATGTGTCCTTGCTGTTTTATTTTCCTTTACTATTGTTTTTATGATAAAAGCAAGGTAGAGGAACCGATTATTTCAGGCTATGAATGGATATTAGGAGGGGCCACGTGGCAGTTGAGGATTGGAGGTCGGGATATGAAGTGGAGGTAGAGTCGAGTTTGAAATTCAAAGGAATCTGCTTTTCGGAGGGGGGGGGTGCTACAATGATGTATAAGAAGGAGGGTTTTGAAATAAGGAGAGGATTAAAAGTAGCTTTGAGTTTGCATCCCCCCTTGAATAATTTAATGTGGAGCTCAGGGGGGTCAGAATTTTTCCTCTATTGTTGATCTAGGCCATTGAGAGATAAGGATTTTACTTTCAAAACACAGTCCTTTCCTTATTATAATCATAGGTTTCCCAAAAAAGGACCTGAAAAGCCTTTCTAATTAATTAAATGAAATATCACATCTGGACATGGTTTTATCTCAATAGCATCCGGATCGAGCCTCTGTCATGTTGCAATCGCAATATAGAGAAAAGGTTGTAAACACTGATTTTCCTTGTTTTTTCACAAAAAGTGGACTTAAAACTTTAAACACTGTGATGCATGGGATTATCACATTCACAGGACCTAATCGCACTCACAATTGGATGGAAGACTTTTAACTATTTCCATAACACTCCATTGATGGACCAGACAAGATACTTTATTAAGAACCATTTTATAGTTATCACGACCGTCCAGGGCCAATCACAATCACAATCACATCGAGAGGGGTTATCAATCATGTTCCATAGTACTTTGCTGATGGATCGGATGCAATACGTCATTTAAGAACACTTATAATATGTTGCATCCATCCAGGATTTCCACATCTCAATCGTAATCACAATCAGGGAATAGAGCCTTACGGGGGGAAAGGATTTTAAAATGGTGGGATGGATGGGGCCGAGACTCATATTTGGGGGGATATCACAATTAGGACTGGGAGGGATGTGATATCAAAGTGGGGAGTGGTATCAACGCGGGAGTGATATGGGCACTGGGAGTGATGTTGGTGCGAGAGTGATGCGGGGTAAGGAATGCAGGATGGCCGATGTGGGATTGTTTGTAGGGTAAGGAATGCGGGATGGCCGATGCAAGATTTTTTGTGGGTTTGTTTGTGGGGTCCCGCAATCGCAATCGGTGCGGGGATTTGTTTTACATTCATGTAATATATATCGATTGCAGTAATGAGATAGTGGGATAGAGCGGTCCCATTTGATGCTTCAGGGTAGGGTTTATACATTATGTATTATGTTGTAATATATTACAATAGAATTTATTACAAAGGCTTATGCGGGTATGTTCAATAAAATGGGGTTAAGGCTAGAGTTGGAATTTTTAATGGAATGCCACTATAGTTAATGGATTTTGGCTAGAGTGGTAATGTAAATGGATTAAAGCTAGAGTTAGGTTTTAAGACAAATGAAGGAATAATGGAATGAAACTATGAGGGAAAGGTTATGTGGGTCTTGGCTAGAGTCAAAAATATATTGCATATTCATAATGAAGGAAAAGGTTTTTCTCTCTAGGAATCAAATTTGAGCATAGGACGTGTCGTTGGAAATATGCTTTTAAGTACTTTTTGATTAAAACACCTCCAGTATGATCTAATCCAAACATTTTCATGCAAAAAATTTCCTCAAATCTTAGCACTTGGAGTCGCTTTGGAAATAATTTGCAGGATGAAATATTATTTACAACATCTCAAACATAATAATGATCATCTATAATCAAGAAAGCCTATAAAAATTATAGGACCCTAACAGTGGCTCCAGCTAGGGTTGGCACTTCCTAGTGAAGTGTTAAGAACATTGTAGACTAGTAGCCTGATCCATTGCACTGATCCCAAATATGCAACTTGTTCTGCCACAAAAAACTCCGTGACCGAAACTCTTAAACTGAAACCAAAACCATTTTTCAAAATAAAATCTGAAATACACACTGAACTTAAAGTTGTACTGCTATCTGAAGCTGAAGCTGATAATAATGCTTGAAAAATATGCTCAAAGCACTGAGCTTATTGGCACACTGCTACCTCCTCTATACTGTTGGAAATAATGGTAAATCAAATAATACAAAAATTCCATTGTTCCCAGTCACATAGATGACTACTAATTTTAAGCTTGCATTACATTTCTCTAAATAGAAAAATAAACTCAAAAAATGGAAACTCAAAATTATGACTGAAGCTTTCTTCATAATCCATCACCAACACAAAATTCAGTTTTATTGAAGATTCCAACAGGTTTTCCAAAGGATCCTCAAAATCACGGAGAATTTCTCTTTGTTGTACTATGCTTGAAAATATCCTCTCATATACTATCTCCAAAATTAATCTATCCCTTTTTAAATTGTTTGGCATTGTGTTTTCAAGGGATGTAAGATTATAAATATTGTGTTTGTCATATGTATGATTTTATTGTTCTTCAACATCTCCTTGAAACTCATTGATACATTTATCTTGTATGGAAAAGGTGATTGGTTGAATTTGTTGACAATTATGTTCACCTTCATGTGACTTTTTTTGGAAACTAACCTATGCAAGTTCATTATGTACATTTTCCACACATACATCTTTAGAAATCTAAAGTTGACAATCTTCTCTTTGAAATAAAATTTCACAAAGTGAAAATTTAGAAGAAAAATTTAAAATACAGTGCTCATCCATATCATGATCAGATAAAAATTTGCAAGGTTGATGTAAAGTATTAAGTATTGGTTTCCAGGAGACTATATGATCTTCAATCTCATGGTTACTTAATAACTATGATTTTTGAATAAAGGAGTTTGTTATCACCTAGATTTACCTCAGGCTAAAGGGAAGAAACTTCTAGGGTAACCACAAACCAAGCTTAGCCTTGTAGCTATCCCTACAAGGCTGGGAGAGGGTTCTCTCCTTTAGAATCTCAGTCGAAATGACTATATTAGGTAAGGATTTTAGGTTAGGTATAGTAGCATGGGAGTTTTGATTAGGTTTTGTTGATGTTTCGCTGGATTAGATGGAGCTGAGCACTTTAGGTCTGGGAAATTAGGTCAGAAATGCAGGGTGTTCTATGGGGCAAGGTAGGCATAGGATTTAGCACTTTAGTATTAATGGTTTGAGGTGTTTAAGACTGATGAGGAGCTAAGGAGGGCATGTGACAATCATGGATCCTTCTCAAATAGTTGGAAAACATGAAATATTGAATGATTTCCCAAGGTAGAGCACTGTTACAATGGATTCTATCTATCTAACTTGATAACATTCAATAAGAAGCAATGAAATGGATGATGGCATGCACAAAACATGTAAACAAATTATTACAAAAGAAGAAGCTGTGCTAAAACTCCATACCACAGGGATCCCATATAAATAGTTGCAAATCCTATTAATTCCCTTGCCAAACTGCTTACAATGATGTACAAACAAGCTCTGAGCATCCAAGTGAGTCCAACCCTTCCAAATGACAAAGAGAATACATGATATAGAAATATAAACCACTCATCCTAGCCATCAAGGGTCTCATCCATGAGAAGAGGAGCTGTTTCAACCATTTCTAAACAAGGAACTGGAATCTAGGCAACCAAACAACTTGCCTCTAAAAGAGGGGAAACTGATTCATTGCCCTCAAAACATCTTTTAATCTAATGAAGCTACCATCTACAATTGTTTAACCATCATATTTACAAGCCATGACATTAATTACATCAGTAAATCATCCACCATGAGAGAGAAATCATGACCATAGTCGAAAACTAGCAAAATAAGCATCTTGAGCAAAATTTGCTCTACGCACAGCGCCACTGGTCCTACGCGTAGCACCAATTTTAGGCCGCTTTAGGAGGCCTTACTATCATCCAAATTGAGCCCAGGATATCTCATTGGAAAGGTCTTCACGTATACTTTCCAGAACACCTAGAATTTTTGCATTTGGAACTCATTTAACCCCTCAAAAGTTGATTCTCCCAAAGGCTTGTCAAAATGTGCAGAATGAGGCTACCAAACTACAGAGTGTTGTTTGAATCAATGTTTGGAGGTCTTCCTCAACTCCAAATTTAGCTCATGATAGCTCACTGGAAATCTCTTTGTGTCGAGTTATCATTTAACTCATAAAGAAAGTCATTTGGTCATCCCAGCTAGGAGAAATCTTTATTTTCCCAAGGTCACTCTAGAAGTGCACTAACTCACCTAAGGCAAATAATGTTTTGAACATTTCTCTCAAACCATAAGAACCGTGTAAAACATGAATGGCATTTTTCTTATTGGGTACATGATGGAAAAAACCTCTCTCACTTTTGTCAAATTCATCTTCTATTTCTCATAAACGTCATTTGAATAGAACCTATCTTGATATGTGGAACAGGGGATTTGTAGAAATGAAGTGAAATGACAGGGATGAGGGACTTCTAAATTCTTGAGAAAATTTTTGGAAGTAGGGAGGGATGTTAGGAAGTAGGGGAAAGTGGAATTTCAAATATTGAGTGAGGGGAAGGGGTCCAAAAGGGAAAAACACAGGCCTAACCTAGAAAAGTGTCAAATTGTAGGAATAGGCTAGGGTTTGTGAGAAAATGATGAATTTGAGGGATATCAGTGATGGGAAGTGTTTAAGAATGTATATTAAGGATAGGGGAAGGTGCATCAGCATCAGGATACAAGTTTTGTTGATGATTTGACCATCCAAGAAAAATTACCTTCAAAACCCTAGGAGAGGGAAATGAGCCTTACCTAAGCACAACTGAAGCACAAACAAGGTGTAAAATGACCCATTGGAACCTGAAACAATAATGAAAACTCTTTGAATGATGGTACACTCAGCCAAATGCTGACATGAGTCAATACTAGAAAGACTTTGGAAGGAGTGAGCATAAATCCTAGACCTAATACCTAGTGGCCAAATTTTACTTGAAGACTCACTGAAATGACAAAAATTTGACTTTGACACCCCAAGACCACTTTATAAGAGCATATTTGATCACTGGTGGAAGGTTACAAGGGATGACACTAACATTGGCTCCATTGGGGATGGTAGCTCCTTGGAGGTGCTAAGAACACTGTAGACCAAGTAGCCTTATCCATTGGGCATGGAGTAAAAAAAAACTCAATCTGAAATTACATCACTGAATACTGATGATTGAAAGACACAAATTGTCCTTTACTCAACTAAAAACTGACTCAATACTGAAACACAACTGACTAACTGGGACATATGCTCAATAAAACCTACTCTAACTGTTCTATTCATCACTTGATCAAGTGAAATGAAACAACCAATGCAACCAAGTAATCATTCTGGCTACTATTTGAAATCTCTGCAAGTACTTGCTTATGCGCAACAAGAGAGAACTACTGAAAGGAAACACCCATGCAAACTTGTAAACAACTCCAAATTTTTCCAGATTGAATAATATGGATTCTCTATCTGACTTCAAAAAAACTGCACGAGGATCTTGAAATTCATGTGCATTGGGACTTAGCTCATCCACTGGACTACTTTGCTTCTCCTCATACCATGAATGCAAACTTTTGTTTGAGCTTTGTGACGAGACTCCTACTGAAAATGACAAAGAAATCAGATGCCAGATCAAGTTTGTATCAATACTTGTTTCAAGCTCATAGTTAGCTAATGGAGAAGGACTTTGACTGCAAACATCATCCAACACATCAACTATTAGATCTCGAAAAACTTGAAAGGACCGTTGCAACCCATTTTCTATTGGTTCTAATGAGATAGCATGATTTTCTACAGGTTGCTCATTAAATATATACTATGCAAAATTCCCTTCAAAAACTGAAATGATTCAAAACATAATGGTACAAAATCATCTTGCATCATATGTTCCAACTTCCAAGTCTACAAACTGACATTCAATGGCATTCGGTGGCTGCAAATCTAGATATGAGAAGTCTTGAACAAGGATTTCATTGCCCTCTAGATGGTCCAGATAAAAACTTATTGACAGTTGATTTCTGATTGCACGAAAGTTTTCTTTGATGAACTGAAACGAAGTAAAACAAAAAGGCAAAGATCCTTCAAAAATTTCTACATTTTCCTCCTCATTTCCATAGTTGATATTCATCATCTAATCAATGAGCTGTTGAAAGTGAACTTCCCCCTTCCACAAACCAGCTAGTGATTTATCTACAAGATTAGCTTCTGGTTGGAGAACATAATCATCATCATACTAATCAAACTTAGGGAAATCATCAGTATAAAACAAATAATCAAGCATACATGTCATATCAACAGATCTCTCTTCTCCAATATGATATATAAAACAATCATTATTAGGTCTATGACAACTAGGATAAGAAAGAAAATGTTTTGGATCAACAACTTGTTTTTCTTCAATCAGTGAGCCATGGTCTTGAACATCATACTCTTTCCTTGTGGTGATTTTTTGCGTCATTTGTTCCACTGCACTTACCAAAATGTCGAGCTTTACCTCTAAAGATGTGGATTCCTCTGGACCTATGTTCTTCATCTCTTCTTCCTTCAACTTTTCCCTTCTGATCAACAAATTAGCCTCTACATCTACTGCACTATTTTGCATCTCTTCAAGTGTTGCAAGGTTCCTTTCTCTTAGCTGAAACTCCATTTCTGGATCAAAGGCTTCTGGATAATGCAAGAGAGATGAATCAGAAGGAGGTCTTATATTAACAGGGATCAAACAATAAACTTGGTTAAATCTAGTTTACAGTTGCTGGTCTCATGGTTCTAGAAAGAAATACTTGGAGATTCATAGGACATTTCAGCTAGGAAAGAATTTCTCTTTATCCCAAGATTAAGTGTGTCTTTGCCTCATTTACGAAGTGTGTCTTTTAGGCATTTTAGCAAGAGCTTCAGGTCATATCGTTAAAATGTCAAGGGAAAGCCAATGTTGAAACGACTATGGAGTGCCTCTGACCACTTCTTATTGGGCAAGACAATCAAAAGGACAAATTCATCTTGCAATTTTAAGTCATCTTCTTCATCTGAAGAGGAAGACAGTTATCGTGTGGGAGATTTACCTCTCTTCTCTACAACATCGAGGAGCTCTTCATTAAATATCTCAGAGAAGAAGAAATATCGTTTAGTTGCAAGTAAACAAATGGTGGGCATATTTCTCACTGTATGGGTTCAGAGCGAATTGAGATATCATGTACACAATTTGAAGGTTTCATGTGTTGGACGAAGGCTAATGGGTTACCTAGGCAATAAGGGTTTTGTTTCAGTTAGCATGTCTCTATATCAGACAACCTTCTGCTTTATGTGTAGCCACTTGGCCTCTGGGCAGAAAGACAACGATGAACTCATAAGGAATTTTGATGTCTTGGAAATCCTCAAGAACACGTAGTTTCCACGACGTCACAGTTTTTCTGAAGAAAAATCACGTGAAACTATTCTGTAGCACGATTATTTGGCTTGGGGATATGAATTATCACATTACTCTCAGTTATGGTGATACATAGAAGCTCTTAGAAAAGAATTATTGGGAGGCACTACTGGAGAAAGATCAGGTGAAAAGATGCATTTGTCCTTCTAGGGAAAGTTATGCAGAGAAGGCTATGATGAAGAAAATGCATACAATGCATGAATGGAAGTATTGTTGAAGACCAACCAGCTCCAAATCCCATGGGCCCCTACATCCACAAGACATACAAGTTTTAAAAAAATTGAAGCCAAGTCAAAATCGAAAGCCAAGACAATTTAAGTGGCGTTGTGCATAGCACTGTGGTGTTGTGCTTCTCGGTTTAGTGCTGTTCATAGCCCATAGGTGTGACATCCCTTTATTGCTTATGCTGGATTCTTTGAGGTTTGATCTCCTAAAAATGGAGAGCATGCTTTTGTCTCTACCACTTCAGGAGCTGTTGGCTAGCTTGTTGGGCAGTTTGCAAAGTTGATGGGTTGCTATGTTGTAGGGAGTGTGGGTAATAAACATAAGGTTGATCAATTGGGTTTTGATGATGCTTTCAACTATAAGGAGGAGCATGACTTGGAGGTGGCTTTAAAAAAGAATTTTTCAGATGGGATCGACATCTATTTCGATAATGTTGGTGGTGATATACTCAACGTAGTGTTGGGGAATATAAAAGTCCATGGCTGCATTACTGTTTGTGGTATGATTGCTCAAATTGGCGTTCAGAGTGAACAAGGTGATTATAGGTAAAATGAAGTCCTGGTAAGCTCATCGATAGGACAGTGGGGTAGAAAAGGTGATCAGGGAAGATGCCATGGATACATTTTTGAAATCTATAGTGTATAGATTTTATGTATGGAGGTTTTGGAGGAGCTTATTGTATGATTAAAGAAGTGCTAGATAAGAGTTGATTCCCACTATCTCCAGCATTCGATGAGAATCATGTTAAAAAATCCAACATTTCTAGATTTCCAAAAGCATCTAGTGAAAAAGTGGAAACAGTTTGCCAAATGGTTACAAAATCAGCAGGAAGACCTTTAGTTCCATTTTCTGGGGGAACAAGAATAGCAGGATGATCAACTAACTCCAAAATTCGTGCAAGCAAGTGCAAGGTGGCAGTCAAAGGGCAGTTTTTTTGGAATTCCACCCTTAAAGGAAGCAGATCTCGACCAAAATTCACTGATTTTGGTTTTCAAAACAACCCTATTTTCCATAGTTCACGAGAGTTTTATTCAATATTGCTTTATAATAGGATTTTGTTATCAATTTTATTTTTTATTTCATATGTTGAGGAAATCAAAATAGATTTGTAATTTAGTATATATAGGATTATTTTTAAAATATAGAAGTTAGATTTTTTGCAATAGAGAGAGGTTGCTTGGGAATGTGTAAAGTTTTATTGAATATCATTTTAATAAAGCATTTTTTGCCCTTTAGGCCTGGGATCCATCATGGTGTTAACGTCTAGTATGTTTTTCCTATAATTCACTTACATATTTTGTTTTTCTACCTTGTTACAACATTATCTAAAAGATGTGTTAAGAATTCAACTGTAACGATGCTCCTTTAATGATGATTTTGTTGTTAAATGTAGTGGTTGTCTTTGCATAATCCATCCTCTGTTAGATGCTCTACTGAGTAACCCCATGTTTCTCTTTCATCTAATGCTACTACTGTAGATCCATCGCCTGTTTGATGCCTACAGGGAAGCGGGCTTTCTCCCATATTATTCTCTCATTTGCAATCTTTTATCTCGCTGAACATTGCACTTACTTTGCCCCAAGTTTGCTAGCAGAAACTGGCATCGAATCCATAGTCCAATGGTCCTTTCTCTTGTTGTTTTCGAGCCAAAAACCTTTTAAACAAATTCCTGCACTCTATAGCTAACCTAAGAATCAGTTATCACAACTACATTTTGTTGGCAAAGAGAGAGCCCTCTATGGTCTAGCAGGGCTAGATGCCAGATCAAAATTTTGTTCTGTGGTTACCTCAGAATTGCCTCTTCTCAGCCGTGAGGTTCATTCTGAGTGCTAACAAAGTCTCCAATGTAACATAAAATAGGGTCCTCATCTATATAAGAAGGCTGCTACCCCATTATGCTAGTTTCATCTTGCTTTTCTACTTGATTAGTGATCTTATAAGTTTCGTTCAACTCTTCAAATGTAGCATAACATAGGGGTAAAGAGTTATCATGACTTTCTTTCAACACCTGAAATGTGGCATAGCATAAGGGTAAAGAGTTACCATTAGCAAAATTTTCATTGTTTTCTTGATGTTCAATGTCTAAAATATATGTATGCTCAATTGTTTTGATATTTTCATCCTGTTTTTCATTGCTGTCATAAGTAACACACACCTGGTGACTATTTTCCTCAATTGTCTGAAATTTGGCATCCTTTTACTGATAACCTTCCACTAGTTGTTGTTCTGAACTAGTTTCAAATGAATCCACAAAACAACCAATTTCTACCTTTTGGTGATGTGATCCAACAACCTCTTCTTCTACTTCCATATCTCCTTGAAAATGAGGTATCTTTTTTTGTCCATTAACAATAGGTTTATCTTGAAAAATACATGTGTTCATAACCCTTTCCATGATTTTAATTAATGTCTCTAACTTAAGGTTTAATAAAGGAGGAAACTTGTCTTTAATTATTTTCTTTCTTTCACCTTCCATTATGGATCTTTTAATCAATAGGTTCCCACATCAATAACACATTTTTGCATATCCTCCAAAGTGGAAAGGTTTCTTTCTCTTAAATAATAGGAAATCTCAACATCAAAACCATATGGATAATGAAGCATAGCCAATCTTGGGGGAGGTCTTATATTAGTAGGTATGGAATCATAAAAACTATTGAATCTGGTTGAGAAATCTTGGTCTGTCTCTTCAAGCTGCCTTTTTAGATTCCAATATTCATATGTAATCTGAAATGGGTTCCTTTTAAACTCCTTCTTACTAAGGAAAATGCTTTGAAACTGTTGGAAATCAGGAATACTTATGGCTACTAAACCTCTATACCATTTCCTAGCTTGTCCTGAAAGGCTTTGGGCAAACAACCTTAATTTGACATCTTCATGATCAACTTCCTCCAAATCAATGAAGTTAATGATTTTGTCTACATGTTTCCTTGCTGTGATATTACCGGTACCATCAAATTGGGGTAGCCTCTGATCGTAGTTCTTCAGTAATTCATGCAAAGGGAATGACAAATTTAATGATGCATACTGGACGATGGTCATAACTGAAGTCTGGGCTGAATTTGTACTCGCTAGACTATGTTTGTTATTTGGATCTTGTTTGAGACAACCAATATTAAGATGATATGCCTTTGCAGCTTCAAGGGAAGAATAGACATTAACAGAAAGGGGCTCATGTGCAGATTCATCATCTTGATTTGGATTTAATAGATGAAAGAAAATTCTTAAGATACTTTCATGAAAAGATAGAATCCAATTGACAAAAGATAATTCTATATCCTGAAGTAAATTTAGGTCTAAATACCCGACTTTCACATGTTGTCTTCCCATTCTTGTTTTGACAAGGCTTGTCATTCTTTGAATCTAATTTGAAGTTTCTTCGAACTTGGTCTACGAATCCATTGAATCTGGATTCTTTCACAGTGGAGTCACTTGTTTTGGGAAGTTTTAGTGTCTACGGATAAACGCTTAAACCCCTAGACTAGTAGCTAAGTCTAGAATAACAATGCAAAGAATTCTCTACTTTTTCTATGACCAATAGATTAAATAAGAGGTAAAGAAGCCTACTTGCAGCTTTCACTTACTCCTTATCTCCCTTGACCAATTTTGTCGCTCCTTTCCGTACTTAATCCGCTTGAAGAGTACCTGCACACACAGAAGACAAAAACCGATCAAAGCATATGATAATGATCTATTGATTAAACATAGTATCAATAAATAACACAAGACCATAATACACATATGAAAGCATCAATGAATAACATAAGCATATGGAAAAATATTTGAACACTTTATTAGTAAAAGGAAGAGTTACAACCCAAATTGCTTGATTCAACATCACTTCTCCAGTTCAATCCCTTCTTCTCCTCATAACAAGCAAGACATTTTGACATCATTACAATACTTGAAATCAACTCAAGTCTCATACTAACAAGATCTCCCTACAATTCAATGATTTATAGCCCCTAATCACTTAGATGAGTGGTCTTTTTATAGGTGAGTGAAGGAAGTTATGCCATAAATGGTGATAATGAATGCCCTCCCAAACTTAGAATTTAGTTCCATGGAGGAAGGGATAAAGGGATTGATGTTCCTTAACTCCCTATCTCATCCAAATTCGAGCTCAAAGGAGTAGATAAACTTGGGAAGCTTTTAGATGCATCCAATGGATAAGAATATTCCCAAACCCCAATGCAATTTCACTCAAATTCGCGGAGTGCAAGCCAAAGAGGGCTTAAGTGCACTGCATAACACCCTATCAGTGTATGGACTGCATTGGAACGCACCCTAATGAAGGCATGCCTGCGTTGATCTTCTTAGAGGTAGTTTTTGGATGATTTTAGTCATGGAACTTCTTGGGAAGCAAGGAATTCTGATGGTTGACTTCTTTAGGGCATGTAACAACTGAATTAGGGTTTGATGGGCCCTAATAGTACTGATCTGTAGGTTGGGGTTGATGTGCCCAAATGGATCTGTAACAGTTACTCCCTAAACCACGAAGTCGTAAATATGTATGTTGAGTGAAATGCTTTATCATGTGGAGAGGAGGTTTCGAAGCGGAAGGTGACCTGCATCAATTACAATACATATATCATGATAATTTTATTTTTTGTCATGAACTTGCTGAGGGAAGGCATACCCATGCTCAGCTTATAAACTTTCATTACATGTACAAATATAGTTGTCTACAGATATCGACCCATGAAAGGATGACCATGAATGTAAGGCCATTATACATTTGATTTGGTACTCCTAAAAATATCACAGTCCAGATGGATGAAACTAGATCTGGGGTCTTCAATCTCATTCAATATTTCACTCAAGTACAAGTCTAACAATGTGAATAGATGATCTGAAGTCGAACATGGGAAGAAATCGTCTGATTACCAGCCAATGATGTAAGCCGTTAATAGACGCAAGAGGAATCATCAATAATGATAATGACCCTCAAGGTACTACAGTACATTTCGCATGTTGTGAATAAATTATTTGATGTCAAAGACCATACAAAGTCTTTTGGTCAAAGGCCAGTGATGTCAACCTATTTCCGGAAGTGAGAAACTTGCCATTGATGTATGCAAGCCTCAAGATATTGAAGGGGTGTTTCTAAGTCAACTTCCTGGATGATGTGCTAATGTCGACAAGAAGTGACTCGTCACAAGAGGGCCTTGATGTATCCCACATCAACGACACAATACGAGGTAAATGATTTTGGAGATGAAAAATTGACTGAGGAGAGAAGGTTCAGGAATGGCGGTTATGAAAATGAAGGTTTATGGTATTGCAAAGGATGAAGTTTGAACTGAATGATTTCTCTTGAACATGTCGGCGACACTAAGATGAATTGGTAGCATTGACCAAAAACAAAGTAATGGAAGGTATGATAGACGAATGGTGTGATAAGCATCAAGCTGAATGACCCAACCCACATAGTCACAGTGATGAGGTGAAAGTATCATGTTCAAGAGCGACTTGCTACCATAAAGTGTTTTCCCCTTTTTCCAATTTTCCCCAATCATTACTAACCAATACCTCTTTATTTTTATCAAGCTTGAGGAGGATAACATATGCTTGCTGTATAATTTCACCCTTCAAGTGAATCCATCTCTATTTGATGTTTTAACGAGTCTGGCGAAGGTGAAACTCAGTCTTGTCTAGATGGAAAAGTTCGTCACTATTTGATGTTTTTAATGAGTTTAACAATAAAGATAACTTGGTTCTTTTCATGTTTAGAGAGTCTAAAAAGGGACGAAAAGGAAACTCAAAGTTCTTTTTCGTAGATTAATCTCTCAAGTCCAAAAAAGCATAAAATAGTACAAGAGAGATATCGTTTCCAATCCTTTAACGAGATGGAAAGGACAAGCACTCAACAATATTTTCACGTTTAGAGAGTCTGTAAAGAGCTTAAAAAGGATTCCAAGGGGGTTCCTTTTTCATTTTTAGCAAAGCTCGAAAAAGAGATAAAAGTTTTCTTTGCGGTCAAAGATGTTCAATTTACATTTGAGCACATTCAATTCTATATTTCAATTGCTAAGATACTCAAAACACCATCAAAATAGATCAAAATACCTATTTCATGGATAAAATGAATAAAAACTAATGTTTACTCGATTAATGTGCAAGAAATAAACAGAAAAACAAGTTTTACCATTTCACATTTACCCTTTGATTTTGGTGCTTTGGAGAATTTTTTTACCTTGAAGTTCACCAGCTAATTGTGAAGGATTCAGTGGACCATTCCTCGTGCCATCCAGACTAGGTAGGAGCTACCTTTGTTCTCTTTCATTTCATTCCATTCATTTTCAGTTTCAAGCAAAATTTTTGAGTTTTTGAGTCCCCTAGGATTTTAATTTTGAACTCTGGGATCAACGCACCGTTTCAACATCGAAAGGTGCACTGCGTTGCAAACACATGGAAGGCTACATGCATTGCAGCACACTATCTCTAAGGCGGGGTGCGCTGGGTGCAAAACCCAAATTCACACATCTATGTTCTCCCAAATTTTGCTATGTTTTTTGCAAGAAATGGATCCTAATTCGTCTAATGGTTGTATTATAGACATTCATCGGATGAAAATGGTGATTATATGGAGAGAACAAAAGCATGGAGAACAAGATATGATTTCCCTAAATAATCAGGGTATGGTTGAGGCCCTAAGGAATTGCAGGTTACTCAAGTATTTCCGACTATCTAGCATGCAGTAGTAGATTGAGCTTTTACAGTTCCTTGTTCATTTATAGGATCCTATTGATCAAGTCTTTCACATTAGGGACAAAGTGATCCCATTTACCATCAATGACATCTACTTTCTGATTGGACTATCAAGGCGGGTTGCCCCCATCTCACTATCTGGATTTGCCAAAGGAGGTGAATCAATGAGAGACTACATAAGATAATTCTGTTGGGAAGGTGCACAACCTAGCAGAGATAGAAAGATTAAAATCAGGGATGTTAGTGATTTACCATTGAGGATGATCCTCTTTACCATTACCAAATTGGCTGGCAGCGCAACACTACACTTGGCAAATAGATCATACATGCAATATGCTTTAGAGTGTTTAGAGCAAAAAATGTTCAACTGGTGCGAGGCAATACTTTCATCCGTGAAAGAACAATTGATCAAGGTGAAAAGAAGAAAGACAAAGAACTTTGGCTATGGGTCAATCCTGATTTCTTTAGTCTTGGAGAAAATTCCACTTATGTAGCCACAACTTGTTTCATTGGGTGTATCTGGACCTAGGGATCCACGGATGCAGAGATGGGTAGATCTTATGGCTAGGCATGCTGGTTAGTCATTGATCTAATTTACCCCTACATTTTTTGAGTGGTTTGATTGACATGATATGGCCATCACAGAGTATCCATATTCAGGAATGGATTTCCATGGAGATCCAGACTTGATGTTACCAGTTGGAGCACAGTGGGGTGCTATCAGTAAATTGTTTGACCAAAGTGTTTTTGATTTTAAGTTTCTACATTTTTTTTTGTGTTTTTTGATTATTTCCAAGACTAAACAAAATAAGTTTTCTATGTATGCAGACATTGGACCTGTTCGACCTGTGGGACACCAACGAGAGGTAGGTGGGCCATCATAGAGACCTATTGGGAGAGTAATTCTCCAAGACTTAGATTTAGCTGAGACATTGGTTGAGCTACAGGACCACATAGAGGGTTTGATCCTAGGAATTCTAGATGTCCGGACTGAGGAGTTTCCTATGCAACTGCAGTGCCACACCATTGGTGTGCTGAGTCCTTGGATGAGACTTTTACGCATGATAGCACAGGCTGTGACTTGTTATCATGAGCACCACTAGTCTACTTAGATGTTTTTTGCATACATTTTGAGTTTTTGGGTCATATGACCAATTTTTGTCTTAGACATAAACTGTTTGTAAAAAAATTTAAAACAACTATCTATTTTACTTTTAGAGTTTTATTATGGTTAAGCGACACAATCCTATTCAACTGATGATGTGAATTGAAAATATTTTACTTTACATATGTCGCAAATGTCTATTTAACACATAATTCGCTAGAGAATCAGTTAATGTGTTTAGATTTCTGGAAATATGCTGATATTAAATAAACTCAAAATACCTTTCCAAAATATGAACTCTAAGGAACATGAAATGAATTGCTGGGTTTCAGACATTATAAACGCCAGTAAGTTGTAGTACAACAAGTTGTGAGTCTAGCCTAATAATGATTCAACGTATGCCAAGTGAAATGACATCAGAGAGAAGTTCAATCAACGTGCTATACTCAACGATGTTGTTGATTGATCGACCAATACAAATCACTCTAAAACTCACTAACTCACAGCTTGGAGCGAAAATGGCCCATGCTGCAGAAGATAGATTATGCATACTACGACTAGCCCCATCAACATAACCAAGAAATGGTTGCAAAAGTTCGACATTTGCAACAAATGCAAAATGGATTACTTAACCAAATAAGAACTCTAAAAGAAATAAACACACACATGCAATCAAAACATATATACAGTGAGTTTTACTACACTTAACTAAGCATAGTAACTTTTAGGGTACAACCCGTTTCAGGGCTGCGACAATGGAATCCCATCCAAAGCAGTTCAAATTTTCATGTGCCAAGTTTATCATACTCCTGATCATAAAGTAAGACCAGGTCACCTTTTGAGAAGACACGAGGCTTGACATTTTTATCATATTGTGCCTTAATACATTTCTTGTGTGCTTCATCAGCCAATGTGGCATCACGACAGGTTTCATCCAGATGGATTAACTCTAAGAAACATGCTTCTTCTTCAGAAGTGTCAGGTAGCAGGTGAATTGCGAGTTTGAGAGACAAGATTTGACATTGAATTGCTAAGACTGCTTCCAAACCATACACCAACTAAAAGGGTGTGAATCTGGTTGCATTTCTCACCGAGGTTCGATATACCCACAGAGCCGAGTACAGGATTAAATGCCAATTTCTTTTATGAACTCTAGTCATTCTTTGCAACATGCGCTTAAGGACTTTGTTGATAGCATCAACTTGTCCATTAGCTTGTGGGTAATATGGAGTAGAACTATCATGTGACAGTCCTAACTTGGAAATCAACTCAACCATCATGTGATTGTGAAAATGCGATCCATGATCTGTAACTATGGCTTGTGGTACACCAAACCTGGCAACCATATGGTTGAAGAAAAATAAAGTAGCTGTTTCACCACTGTTGTTCAATGTTGGCATCGCCTCAACCCATTTGGTAAAATAGTCATCGACGACTATAATATACCCATGCCACCCAGTCGAGGTGGGGTTGCATGTCATAAAGTCAATACCCCATTTGGTGAATGGGCCAACAACAACGACTGGATGTAGTGGTGTAGGTGGTAATCTGTTTTTTCGGTCAAATATATGGTAAGAATGACAAGTTCTGACAGCAATAATGCAATCTTTGAATATGGTTGGCCCGAAGTAACCAACACAGAGAATTATTTGCATAGTAGCATAACCAGATAAATGTCCACCACAAGCACCTAAATGACATTCATTCAAAGCTTTTTCGGCTTCCTCATGAGTGAGGCACCTACATAAAATCGTATCGACACCACGACGATAAAGCGTATCACCAATGATCAGATAATATTTGGCTTGGTATCAGGTATGTTGTTGTTCTGAGTGAGAGGTATTAGGCTGAAAAGACTGGGTCTAGAGATAGACCAGTATATCTCCATACCATGGATCACTTGACGAGATAAGAAACAAAGACTCATCCAAGATTGATGCTTCTGATGTTGAATCGTTGGAGGATGAGGGAAGATCGCAAAGTAACTCGACGAAGATAAGAGATTTCTTTGATTTAGATTTAATGAATTCCAAATCAAACTCTTGCAAAATAACTATCCATTTTGAATATTTTCCCCCAGCAATTGACGTGACAAAATGTATGTCATAGGGTTGCAATCCGATATAATGGTAGTGTTATGGAGGAGGATGTAATGACGAAATCTCTGCACAACCTGAACGGATGCCAAAGCTAACTTTTCGACATAGGAATACTTAATTTCTATATCGTTGATATTACGACTCAAGTAATAAATAGAATGTTCAATTCCACTTTCTTCTTGGACTAAAACCATGCCAATGGTTGTATCTGCAGCGGCGAGATACAGGTAGTATTCTTTTTGATAGTTTGGGGCATACATTAATGATGCTCTAATTATGGAATGTTTAAGAGCACCAAAGGAAGCTTGCGCAACTTGATCCCAATGGAAGGGTACCACTTTATTCAATAGACGCGTAAAACCTTTAGCCAACTCAGCATAGTTTGGTATGAACTTCCTCAGAAAGTTTGCCTTCCCTTGAAGTCTCTGTAACTGTAACAAGTTTAAAGGTGGAGGCAAGTCAAGGATTATATGAACCTTAATTAGATCGAGTCGAATTCCATCTTTTGAGACTACGAATCCAAGCAATCGACCAGAGCCAACACAAAACACACACTTGTGTGGATTGAGTCTTATCTTGTAGTGTCGACACCATAAAAATATTGCTCTCAAATGTTGCGGGTGATCGGTCTGCTTTCATGAATGAGTAGGAAAATCATCAAGATAAGGTTGAACAATGTGCTTGATGTCATGGAAGGCATAATTCATTGCCCTCTAAAATATAGCCCCTGCATTCTTCAAACCAAAAGGTAACTTTCGATAGGTGAATGTGCCCTACGGAAAAAATAAAAGTTGTTTTAGATTGGTCCTGTGGGTGGATATTGATTTGATTGTAGCCAAAAAATCCATCCATGAATGAGAAGATTTCACATCCAGCACATTTGTCAATAATATGGTCGATAAAAGGTTTAGGATAATTGTCTTTTGGACATGCTTTATTTACATCCCTATAATTGACGCGCACATGAATTGTCCCTTGTTTTTTCATAACTGGAACAATGTTAGATACCCAGTTGGTAAGAGGTACAAGGAAATTGAAGGCAACACGCAGAAGGTTTTCAACCTCTACTTTAATGGCAATGAATTTCTTAGGATGAACAGGTCGAAGCCGCTGTCACGCTAGTTTGATATCAAGATACATTTTAATCTCATGTTCAACAATGCTTGAGTCAATTCCTGGCATCTCCTCGTAAGACCATGCAAAAATGCCTCTAAATTCATGAAATAGAACACGGTAATGATCAAGTTCCAATGGAGAACAAGATTTGCTGACATGAATGTTCTCTACAATGTTAGGCTTGGTTGAAATGTTTATAGAAATTGTTTATTCTATGTTTGACAAATTATGCTCAAAATTTATAGTATCTACTCTAATAGAATTGGACAGGAAATCAACGATTGATGGGTGGTTTAGTTCATTGGAATAATCTTTGATGTCATCTGGAAGATGGGAACAATGATGATAATCTTTCCATGGTTCCTCTCCTATTATCATTGATTGGATGATTCCTTCATCCATAGAATGTGTACGTGAAAAAGGATCCAAAGAGGTACCATATTCTAATGACCTATCTATCCATACAAAAGTTAAGTGCGGATTTGGGTTTGCCACACAAGCCCGAAAGATGGATTGCTATGATGATTAAATGGGGCTTAATGGCAATACCTCAAGAGTACTATCAACTTCAACTTGGTTGGAAATCTTCCTTAAATCGGATGAGGTGGAGGAAATCATGTTGCAGGTCTCTACTCTTGCCACTTCAACCAAATCAGATGGTGACGGGAGGGTAAAAGTTCCCATTAGGGAAGGATCTTTAAAGAGACCTACTCCAACACTTTGAAGTGATAATGGGGGTCTGTGTACCAATGGAATGCTTCCTATAGCCTGTGAACTATTAGCAAAGAAGGCTAGTTGATAAATGACTATGATTCCACCCTTAAAAGGGAATGAAATAGTACAAAAGTACGTGGAAACCATAGCAACCATAGCATATACCCAAGGCCTTCCTAGTAAAATTTTGTAATCGAGGGGTCCGTCAACTACCTCAACTTCAACAGTAACCGTTTTCCCCCCTACTTCGATTTGTAGGTTACTCAAAATCCCACATGGAGTATATGTTCTTCCATCAAAAGCTTTCAATGTAGTTGGTGATCATGACAACAACGGTGAACCAAGTGTTTTCCAGTAGCTCATGGACATAATGCAAGTATATGCCCCCTCATTAATAATAGTTCGGTGAACATTCTTATTGAGAGATTTTTCTTGGATTAGGAAAGTTAATTGTGTCGGTAACTGTGGTTAATATCCCGGATGGTTAAAAACCACAAGATTTGAATCCATAGGATCTATTCTGCCTATTGCTGACAGTAAAGCCTGTTTCTGGGAGGAACAATTTTGCAACACCTCGAGTGTCGACATAGTGGAAGGTGATTGAGAAAGATCTTCTACTATGTTATAGTTTTGAGTTGCTCGAGCTTGAGGGTTGAATTTCGATTTGTGCACAACTGCCTTTGGTGGTTTTATTGTCAATTTAGGTACAATGGGTGGAACAACTTCAGATGAAGTCGAGGTTGAAGGATTAGGTTGATCAATGGCCTGATTATTTGACGACGATGGATTTCCATAATCTTTGTTTCTTGTTGAAACCAAAGCTTCGGTTTGTGGCTTGGTGATGGTGTTAGGTCCCTATAATACTAGTGATTCCCCCATTAGTATTGTCGTTGTATCCCTTATTAATATTCTTGTGCCCCTATTGTCCCGATATTGTTATTATTGTGCCCCATAGAATCCCTCTATTGTTATTTTTTTGCCTTTATATCATTATTGTTAGGTCGGCTTGGTTATATTGTGACCCCTTAGACTCTTGTATATAGAAAGGAGGTTTTGTCATTTGAATCATCCAAGAATTGTTCATTTGTGTAATGTAGAGGAGGTTGCCCCCTTGAAGAAGCTGAATTATAAGGTGTTGATCTATCTTTTCTATATTTTTGTGAGATGGTTTCATAACATTTGGTATTAGAGCTTTGGATTCTAGTGTTTCGTTGCTCCAAATAGGTCATCGTGGCATTTTATCTATAACATTTTTTCTACGACGTTTCAGATGCTAAAAAAAGAACCCATTTGGGTTGAAATCGTTCTGAACCTCGGGTCTAAATTTCAGAGCTTTTTGCACAATATTTGTGGAGATATGATCTGAGGAAGTTGGCTTTTTTGCAGACTCTCGAATTACATTCCAAACAGGTGACCTGGGGAAAATAGTCGTAAGTTTTGTTTTGTGCATCATATTGAAATTTCGTGAGAAGTTACAGAAAGAGGACAGACTTTAGTTTCATGTGTATATTTTTTAGATCTTAAGGACAAAACAGTGACACATGGAACTTCATACAAGTTCACTCTTCTAAAAAGGTATATAATCAGGTCCTCTTGGGAGACTGTGCATAACTCTTTCTTGGAGAATCTAAATTTGACCAGACTAGTGGCATTGGAAAGAGGACGTAGAGGGCTATTGTAGGTCCCAATTTTAGAATTAGAAGATCTAAAATTACAGAGATACATCATATGCAATATCAAGCTCCTACAAAGTGAAAAAAGGTGTGTATATTTTTTTAAATTTTTGCATAAGCTTGGTTTGAAAAATTAATTTGAAGGAATTCAATGGGCATACTGAAGCATTATTATCGGTAATTGATGCCTCGAAGAAAGCAAATGGAAACACCTAGTAAGCAACCTGAAATCTCTAGCATGACTCATGAAGAAGAGGAAGAAATGCAACATGATATATCAAAATTACGAGACCAAGTGCAACAAATGTCACTTGCACAAAAAGTAACAGAATCTAAGATGGATGGTTTAAAGAAAGATGTAGAAGCTAAGATGTATGCCGTGGAAGCTAAGATGAATGGTTTATAGAAAGGCGTGGAAGCTAAGATGAATGACGTGGAAGCTAAGATAGATGATTTGAAGATAGATTTGAAAAAAGGAATGGAAGATTTGAAGATAGGCATGGAAGATTTGAAGACAGATTTGACAAAGTTTCTACAAGAAATGCTTACTAATGACGAAAGGGTAATAAAGGAAACTCATTATGAAAACAAAATAAATGTTAATCATGATTTCATAGACTCTAACATTGGATCGAAGAACCAACATGTTCCAAAGATCGATATGAGGAAGTTTGATGGAAAGGATCCCGGAACATGGATACTATAGATGGAGCAATTTTTTGATCCCCATAATGTGAAAAAAACACAAAAGATACATATTGCAACTTTATATTTGGAACCAAATCAGTTTATATGGTATCGATGGCTTTGCTCTTGTAAAAAAATTGTTACATGGGCAATTTTTATGAAAGAAATGACAACACATTATGAGGATCTAGAAAGCAACACTTTTTTTAGCCAATTGATAAATCTCAAACAAAAGGGTTCAATGATGGAGCACATTGAGGACTTACAAAAATTGAACATACGGGTAAAAGATATTCTAGAGGAGCATAGGATTGATGTGTTCATAGGGACTTTAAAGGATAATATCCAACATGAGGTTTGCCTTTAGGAACCTGATTCATTGGAGAAGGCATTCAAGTTAGCAAGAAAAATGGAAACCAAAATTATGGCAACCAGGAAGCCTACCACTCACAACTATAAAGATGGAAGTGATGGAAGTGTTGTTGCCCCTAGCCTTCCACAACCTACAAGGTTGACACCACAACAATTGGAAGAAAAAAGAGCAAAAGGGCTTTGTTACAGTTGTGATAGCAAATACACTGAAGGTCATAAGTGTGCTGAGAAGAAATTATTCTACATAGATTGTGAAGAGGAGGAAGAATAGGAACAAGAAATTTCAAAAGAAGAGGATATACTCCAGGAACAAACCCTAGATAAAAAAAGAAATGAATCCGACCATATCTTGTAATGCATTGGATGGAATTACCACTCCTCAAACTATCAAGATAGAAGGACATATCAAGAAGAAGAAGCTAACATTGTTGATTGATTCAGGAAGTACCCACAATTTTATTCATTGTGAGATAGCAAAAGAATTGAATTGCTTCTTATATCCAGCACCAAAGTTTCAAGTGATGGTTGCAAGTGGAGGAACCATAAATTGCTCTGGAAAGTGCCATAATATCCAGCTATCCATGGGAGAATATGTATTGAATAGCCCAATGGTTTCCATTCCAATGGGTGGTGTTGATGTTGTACTAGGAG